>JAZGTI010019482.1:0-11072 GCA_036877585.1 Botia kubotai | reverse complement strand
ACAGTACAACAGTCAATAACTACATGTTTACAATACAAAGATTGATCAAGTACAGATTAAAGTACCGCTGGTCCAAAAGTCAAAGATGTTTGTTAGCCAAAAGTCAAAGTAATTTAAAAAAAAAGCATAAAGCATGACTATGTCTCATGTACTGGCGGGAAATGCTTCTCAGCCTTGTGACATGAGTACATTGAATTCATTTTATGCCAGGTGTGCAAAGATTGTTGAACTGCGCTGTTATGATGTAAACCTATGAGTAATATAAGACACCTCATACAACAATACATTCTGTGATGATGTCATGTCTTCCTCTTTAAATACATCGTGCTTATAGGATTGTTCCTTATTAAATCATATACATTATCAATATAAACTTGTTTTTTTTACTGTAAACCTAAACTTAAACTATACTGAAAACATCCATGGCCTGGTGACAATAACTACAGAAAGCTTTTGACCTGTTACACATAAACAAAATGACAACCTTAAAATGTTGCCCCAAACGACATATTGTAAGTCCATTTCTGGCACTTTTTTAAATTCAAATAATTTTAAGATGTAATTGACAGCAGGCCAAAGTCGCTGTCTATAAATGTGTTATCTCATTTCTAGTTTAACAACACTATTGAGTTTTTGGGCAGACTGCAGAAAATTCATAGCAATGTGTTTAATAACACACACTGTTCTCTCCTGTTGCACACACAGTCTCTTATCGCGCCGTTAGCGAACATTTCTTTGATCTAACAGTTCACCTCATACATCTCTGCACTGTCTTTGAGTCTCTGTTTGGGACAGGTTGGACACTGTATGCTTTTGAATCCGAACAGCAAAGCCGCCCCTCCCAGCACCTGTACCAAAGCACCCACCCACCCAAAGTAGAGCGATCCGGCAGGGTGTAGCGTTAGGCGGGGTGGCTTCTGTAAGTTGAGTCCCTGGGTCTCAGATATGGTTGAATCCACCTCGATCCCCAACTTTGAGAGATGGCTTGTGTACACCCCCAAAGCAGCCAGACTGAGAACACCCGCTAGCGCCACCAGCAGGCCACCAGCTCCCGCTATACTCCTGAGAGGGATGTCGGTCCAGCATCGAACGCCCACACTAGCAAGTACAATCCCTGCGCCGCACAGGAAGAGGGAGGACAGCACCATCCCCTGGACCAATCGAAGACGAGCATCCCGTTGGTAGGAGCCAGACACTGGCCAGCATTCTTTGAGCTCAGAGTGCACCACCTGCAGGCAGCTTTCCCACAATCCATCTGAACGAAGTAGGAGGAGCTCCGTGGATCCACCACGCCCTGCCGCACCCAGCCGCGCCTGCCCCTCCCTCCACTGAGGGGTGATCGCGGCGGTGAATACCAGCACAAGGCCCAAGGGAGCAAAGACCACCCCCATCAGCATGGACGCAGGAGTGTGCATCACGTGGAAGTTCGATTAGCCTTCGCTTGGTGTGTAGCTGAGCGGATAGTCGCAAGATGTCGCCGACCCTCTTTCAGGACGGCGCAAAACGTGAAGCTGAGCCAAACAGCTGTCACCACCACCAAGGACCTAATGAGGTAAAGAGATTTAGATTAAAATCATTCTACTCACATCAGGAGGAAAGATTCTAGAAGATTCTTTCATACAAATCAGCCCAGACGTAAAATCCACTCTAATACCCATTGGTGGAAACCGATTTATGATCTCTGTCTGGTGCTGCTTGAGCAGTCTGTTAGATCTAAAGAAAGAGAGAGAGAGAGAGAGTGTATGTGTATATGCATGTCTTGTTAGCTGATGATTCTCCTTTGAGCTCTAAGAAACATCGTCACTCTTGGCAACCAGCACAGCGGAGGCGAATGGCCGTCTGTTGCTAAGAGACAGTAACCTAGACAGTCCCATGGCTGCATCTTTTGTGGTACATTCGAAATGGTCCTAAATTTATCAGCTATGAGTGTTTACTCATAAATGTGTTTGCAACCTGATTATATGTTTTGTAGCTTTTCATGTTGTTTTCTTTTGATGTCTGTCTTGTTCTGACGTTGTCAGCGTGTGTTTGTGGGAGTGTACGTTTGCTGTTTGTGGGAGTGTATGCTTGCTTCTCTGTTTGTCTATGGTGTCGCAGAAATGGAAATTGTTGCTTGATATATTTTGAATTATTCTGAAGGGTCTGCGTAAACAGGAAGCCAGATGCCTGGGGGACGTAGCAAGCTGACACATAGACACAAAAACACACACACAGAAAACAAGGACAAAAGAAAACCAGAGAATGTTGTACTGCAATGAAAAGCACTTATTTTTAATGCTGAACAATCCACAAGCCCCTAATACACCACAAAGTATCTGCAGCACCTAATTTGTTCTTAACTAACACCTTCAAAAGTAATCGGCGTGAGTTCACATCGCCGCGCATTGCATGTTATGAGATTACAGTTATGAGAATAAGTCAATTTGTGTCTATCATCGCATCATTTTCCAACCTTTTTCCTGTTTCAGTCACTTTTGTTGCGTGGCAACCCAAAAAAACAAACATTAAAAGGCAACACGCAGTAATAAAGGCGCAACAGACATGCCACACCAACAAAATGCGGTTGCTCGCATTCCTTCCTTCAGTTGTAAATGCAGTGAAAGCACCTGACACCTCTGACACCTGTTTTCACACCGTGTTAGTTGTGAAACATCCGGAAAATCAGCCCGGCAGTGTGATCAGAAGAAGGGCATTCCAGTTTTGTTGTTTTCCCACTGATGGGTAAACAAACATCTCTGCTGGCTGAAAAAATGATCTCAGACCAGCATAGATTCCCAGATGCCTGATGCTGGGTTAGTGCTGTTTAAACTAGTGGACCAGTAATGGCTAAGCTGACCAGCTTGGTTTTTCTGGTGAAGATGGATGACCAAAGAAATCAGGCTAGTTAAGCACATTAACCCACATACAAGCATCCAAAACACAACAATGGTGGTCTTCATAGCAGACAGCATGAGAGGAATCAACAGGGTGTGCCTCTGCAAACTACCCACAGCAGATATTATAGACAGAACATGCTCAGAGAAGCTGAAATGATGGATATAAAAACACGACAGGAAAGAGGACAGACAGACGCAAGTGCAAGACCTGCTCCGCTGACCCTGTTTTGTGCTCGCCCTGGTGCTTGAAGTCATTACTCCATCATTAGCTCACATCACACCAAACAAAGCTGTCATCCACTCACCTCTCCGCAGAAGATCTGTTCTCCTCTATGCACACGAGGACGAGAGTCAGACAGTGGAGCGATTATACAGTTCTCTCTTTATTAATTTTGATGGATCCCCTGTCCTCTCTCTCCCCGACTCGCTCTCTCTTTCCGATTCTCTTCAGCCTCGTGTATGTGTCTTTCCATACACCCCCGTCCTCCTTTTAAACAGGCACACGCGCCACAGAACAAACAGCAAGCCCAACGTGTGCTGACTACAATATGCAGTCTGCTAGCTCAAGGCAAGCAGAGGATCAAAACATTGAAAGATAGACCTGGAGATGGAAGGAGAGAGATGAATTTAAAGGGACGTGCTATTATTGCATGCATTAGTCAGGGCAAACCCCCCTCCAGGTGCTGCTTAGATTTGTCAGGTTTGGCTGGCTTTTTGGTTCAAATATATGATGAATTCCCCACAACACACACCTACATATATAAAACCTCAGGCGGGTGTCAGTTTTAGATGACGCACATGAAATTCACACTACTGACTCACAAAGCTAATGTACTTCTCTCATCTTTAATGCTCTTAAGTTCTTATTAAAGAATCTAAAAGGAAATCAGTGTCCAATGGTTCTCCAGCACAACAGAGATTGATGATGGTTTATAGATCAAACGTTGTGGGACCTGAACCTGCAACCTTTTGGTTCTCAACCAAAGCTAGAACCACTAGGCTGTACCACCATACCTATCTCTATGATGGTACCCCAATATCCCTGTTGCTTTTTAAAAAAGTGCTGTCAATTATTTCAGCAGTTTGGCTAACTACAATCACATACCCTCTCTCCAAAACCTTGCCCTCTATAGACATGTCATCAAACCTGATGTCATTAAACCAGCGCTCACAGAGTGATTTACAGGCAGGGAGCGTTTTTATTGATTGGCTTTCTAATTGGCCAAAAAAGTGGGCCACTCCTTCTTGTTGTTTACCGAGCCTAGAGCACAGAATCAGGTATGATTTGTTAGGGCACCTATTTCATCTGTAGGAACACACACACACAATGCACAGAGCAGACAAGTTAGAGTACACTCTGATCAGTTATCAAAATATATTTGATGGGCATTTTTAAACAACTTAACACAATGACAAACCATTTGTTTAGGATTTTTTATTTTATTTGCCTTATAAAAGCTGTTGCAGTAAAAAAAAGGAAAACACACAGCTTTAGTATATCAATGATGTATGAGAGCAACACGAAGCATTTGAAATGTACAAATTGTGTGAAGCAAAATCCACAACTGAAAAGTCATCGTAATTAACCAGGTATTTGGGCAGATTCAATATCGCAGTGGTTTGTCTGAACTCTACTAATCTAAATGTCGGTCGTCCCAGCAACCGGTATAGCCACACAGATTCGAAATGTGTGGAGCCAGTTTTTATATCTGGCTATTGAAGTCTAGGTGAGCGAAAACACTCACATATATGCAGCCCTTTAAGGGTGGAAATGTGCGACTTATAAGTCTGAAACGCTCTCGGGTGTGTGGAGGGTTTCGTATGAGAAACTAACAGGCTGAAAGTTACAGCACGCTGACTGGAAGCGTACTGAAGTAACATGCGGCAAGATTTAAAAATATGCAAACCACCATCGGAGCATAAAGCGATACAACCGCCTCACATCCTGTTTAGAAATGACGAGCTTATCGTAAGCAGCAAAGAGGCAGCATAAAAAAGGCAAGTTTATCCTTGAAATAATAACATATAGCTTTAAAACCGAGTTAACACACAACATTATGATATTTATGTCTATTTACAGTTCATATTTACAGACAATTAACCTTGTAATTCATAATTGCTCATGTTATAAAATAATTGTTGATAAAATATTTTTAGAAAAGTATAAACGAGGTAAATGGTATTTACACCACGAACATTGAAACTGAAAATGTTATAACTGGCAGGTAGGTTCTTTTGTTTCCATGGCGACGGCTCTGCATGGCACTGCAGAATCTGGCTCTGGGTTGCTTGCGTTTTTCGATTGGAGGGGCAGTGATGTCATTTAGAGCTCCATAAGTGTGACCTGGAAGTGGTTGACCGCGACTTCAGAAATCTCGATAAGAAAGGCAGAGTGGTTGCTGTAATGCTCGATTATGTTGTCATCCATGTTCACAAAGATCCTGAGTATGTGAAGAAAGAAAGAAAGAAGGTTAGTGATCAAGAACTCCAACGCAAACTCAATGACTCACAATTAGCCGTCGGAATTAAAACTGACGGATTAAAAGTTTACAAAATCACAAGACTCTTTCTCATGAAGCACAAATAATAAATTGTGTCTTAATGAGTAAACAAAGAAACCTTAAGCATTCCTTCACAATCTGCTCAAGCCTTCATCATTTTCTCCCTAAGGGCAGACCCTGATTTAAAAAAACAATCTTTATCTAAGACATTTCAGTCTTATGACTAACGCGAACAATTGGCACAATGCTCGACTCCACCAGTTAGATCAGCCAGCGTGTGCATCTAGCAGACACGGTATGTGCGTGTCTATGACAGACTAACAGCAATGCTGTGCCAGCTCTCCCAGCCCTGAGGGTGGAGGGAGTATGATTGAAGATTGGAGTGAAAGAGAGAGAGAGAGAGAGAGAGAGAGGGAATGTGGCTCGACCTGTCTCTATCCTTCAGCCATATCATCATCTAACGGCCTGAGGACAGCTGAGCTCCAAGTTACACAGCTCTAGGCGAGGATGAATAACATCATAGAGTGCTGGACATGTTTCTTTAAACCTATCTAGGTCACAGTGGCTCCTCAAATGCTCCGGCAGGTGTGTGATAAAGCAGGTGAGGGATCGTCTGCTTAAGCATGACCAACAGCGGTACAATTATGTGCTTATTTTAATGAGATTTATTACACAACTGTCTAGAATCCTTGATTCCCACTGGTTAATCTCGGCACTCTGCAGCCAATTATTGCTTTTATAATGTCCCCAGCAACCACTCAGCTACACTGTGCTAGCTTTGGGCGTTTTGTATAAGTCTACAGTCTTATTTTTCCTCACATTTTCAAACATAATTTGGACTGGTGAATTTTTCATGTCCATGTATTTATTAATTTAGTACGCTGAATAAGTTGGATAATGCAGTCAGTTGATCATTATTTAACAAAAAACATTTAGGATCATACAAGAGCCCTTCACCTCATACAATCATACAAGGGTCCTAATCACCCATTAGGTCCTCATTTTGCACTAATAAGGACTGACTTTACAATATCCCCTACATACTATATGATGCATTGAGGTGAGTTAACCAGTGAGACGCTTATACCGGTACATGTTCCGATACGGATGAGTTAGCAGGTAAACGCAAATGTCTACGCCATGTCACGGTTGACCACCAACCAAAGAGATAAATTCGGCTCTCATAGCCGGGGCTCATTAAATTGCACGTAGCGTCTCCTATACAAACAGACGCCAGCGCTGCCTTCCTATCAGGGCCTCATCTCTGCTGTTCTTCTCTGACCTTCATAAACCGCAAATAACACACAACAATGAGATGACTCAACCCATGTTGAAATCTTCCTGTCTTCCTTCTTTTGTCTGCCTTTTTATTCGCCCTGTTTTTAAAGGGGAGCAGCAATCATCACATTCCAAACACTACAGATCTCCTGTCAACCCGGTCTGTCGACTTTGCTTCCAGGCAACTTGTAGAGATAGAGCTCAGATTATAAGAAAAGGGTTTAACAGTCGTTCATCTGAGTGAAAGAGGACATTTCAAGATCCCTCTTGGTTAATGACTTTATCACAGCACGCTGTTGTTAAAATTCCACAGGAACTTTTAAAGAAGACGCCGGACAAGGTGCTAAGGTGCTAGAGGTAAACCGTATCTTGTGCAACAAACACTGAAAGCATTGTTCAATACTGTTATGACCGAACACTTAATCAACATGGATGTCCATCAAAATGACATCTTAAACATTTCGCCCAATGCCACAATAAAATTATTGAGTTTGAAGGCAAACGTTAGAAATATCTCACCCTCTTCTGCATTTCTTGAAGATTTTCCCAATGGTGTCCTCTTGCATACCATACTTTTCCGAAATCTGAGAAGGCAGAAAGGACATCAAGTCAAGTCTTAATTACAATTCCTCTCAAGGTCTGAGGTGAGATCTTCACAAATATGCGTAACGAAGAGAGAGGCGAAAACTCACCGCTTCCCTCAGGCCTTTGAGGGTCGGTGTGTTTAACATGAGGGCATCAAACACTTCCTCGGTTTCTCGCCTGACATAGAGCAGAACTGGAAAAAACGAAACAAAGAATTTATTATTAAAATAGTCTAAAAACAGCAACTGCGGGTCTGACTATGACAAACTGAAGTTACGTTGATAAGTTTGCAGCCAAAGTCGTACCTCTCTGTTGCTCATCTCGACGTGGTTGTTTGCTTGGCGGGGAGCTGCTCTGGTCACCACTGTCTGTGTAGCAATTAACGCGTTTCATTGAGGTCCTATCACTGTCCTCCTGGTTAACAGGGGGCACCTGGACAACATCACACAGATAAGATCAGTTTTAAAAACACTTGTCTTTTGCGTATTTGCATGCTGATGATAACCATGATAGTGACATTACCATAGTTACATTATCTTTCCTAAATGTGAAATCTCCCCCCACCCCTTGGGTTCTGGTTTATGTAACGATGCCAAGCCAATGCCAATCCAGTGATGTTATGAAATATAACAGGTGTGAAACACACACATGCTCTGGACTGTGGGAAAAAGGCATGTCTCGACAGCATCTATTCCTCCCTCTCTTAGACAGTGTAAATACTGAGGAAAGCAACACCAGCAGAATAACAGCGTGTGTGTGTGTGTGTGTGTTTAGGATCCCATGGGTTAATCCCAGCATCAGCCGTCCCCTCCTCAGGTGTTTGCCGTACCAGCAGCGCACCAGTTAGCATGTCTGATCTCGACATCACTTTCTCTCCTTTTTTTCCAAGCCCACTTTTTTTCCCACCGCATATTTTCCCACACTTTCCGCTCTCGCTCCTACGCTCTCGGCCCTCAGGGTGTTGCTGTGCATGACTCAACAGTGTTGCGGTAAGCCGCATATCCTGGGATGTAGGGAAGAGCGTGCGTGCGTGTGATAGACAGAGTGGAGGACGTACCAGGCCGCAGCGCTGCATGGTGCTGAAGTGCATCTCCGGGATAAATAAAACAGGTTGCGTGACGTGATCATCCAGAGTCTTAAAATATGTGCAGTCCTTTCCCACAGAACTGGAGACCAGGCCCTGTTTAGAACCTGGAAAAATATACGAAAACATCATCTTGTTAATACATACACATCGCAAGCACAATCGCAAACAAGCACTTACAGAATATAGATCATATTTAAAATAGCACTTTTTGGTTGTTGTTGCAACCATTGTACTGGCCGCCTGTCTCGGGGCCCCTACGTAATTTTAGTGTAGCATCGTAACATTAGTGTAGCATAGTGTAGCATACGTAATTTTAGTGTTTTACATATGACTGAAAATATGTGTGTAAAAATTAGTGTCAGCTTAAGGTTTGTGTCAAATGAACAGGTTTCAATCCAATGTTCTGAGGTAATGAAAGTTTGTTTGCACAGGTAACAGGTCACAACAAGGACACTAAGATGCAGCGGGGGAAAGAAATGTATTAGGAGCACACTTCTCTTAGTACATTTTTCATTGGGTGGTAATGGGTGTTCCCTGTGTCTCAGGCTACAATTATATAACTGATGGCACTCACCGTTGTTGCTGGAGTCATTCTTAGTTCTCCTCTTGGATCTCTTCCTCTCCTCATCTCTCATCTTCCTCTCTGCTCCCTGCAAACATCGGAACCCATTAAACCATTTGGAATTAGAGGCTGATTAATTGTAGAACATTCTGAATGTGCACAGTGGAACATGCGTGCAAACTTCTCGGAACTCAATACAGAATCTTAAAACGCTGAAACCACTGGTCCTGTAAACAACTCGATATGAGTTCATGTCTCATTTGGTGTCAGCTGTGTGGTAAATATGCATTTGATCCATCTAGAACCACAGCAATCCTGCGCTGCACTCAGTTCACCTACTGCTGCTAAACCAGTCAGACGTGTGTGTTAAATCAGACCTTCCCATCATGCATTTCCCCCGCACACTGTCAAAACAGCTAATGGCAACTGCCGACATTAAAAACACAAAGGATTTGAAGGAGATGAGCGAGATACTGTAGAGCAGTCTGGTGCCGTTTATCTGATTCGCTAAACAAAAAGATCAATAGGAATCAGAAGAAGAGAGATAGAAATGATAGACTGGAAGAAAAACATGAAAACAGGAACATGCAAATTGAAAGCAAGAGATCAGGGGTCAGAGACAGTGTGCCACTTTTTCAAGGACAATAGTAGGTCGCAATGGTGCTGAGTCAGGATTACGGTTTGCTTAAGAGCTTGTGACACAGTCCAAGATGAATTACACAAGTTACAGAGAGTCTGCCTCTTTATCCCCATTTAACACTGGTCACGCCCTGATAATGACTTTACTGTAAATGCATGTGATCTGAGTTTAACTTTCTTCAGAGCTTTAAATGCATGCATGCATCTTTTAATGCTGTGATGTGATTCACTTTTGACCGTGAATGCGCCTGACGCGAGACCTGTACCATTGGGATAATGTTATTGGGCACTGGCTCACCTTATCACAGAAGATCTTGACCTGACAAACAGCTCTGTGAATGAGACGGTTGTTGCCTGAGCTGTAATCGTAGGTGTCGATCTGCAGATTGAGAGGAAGACCTTTGACCCCTTTTTGGGAGGAAAAATCAGTGCTCAGGGAGTTGATGCCGATGTGCACCTGTAAAATATCAGGAGACACATTTTAGATCCTTCGTAAGCCAGGAGATGAAACCACGAATTTATTACACAACAATGACAGATCATTTAATATTATAAAATAGAAATGCAAGTGAGCTCATGTGTTAGCTGGATCATGTACAGGCCTGCCATCAGTACACCGGTTATAAAAACATTAGGCTTCAAATAAGTCTCTTTACGTCATAGCAAAAGGAAGGGTCAGGAAAGAGACACGTTAGATGTGTCATATGCAAATATGGCATGAATAATCGTTCAATAATTCAGATTTATTACAGGCGGAAAGGAGTGTCCATATGGAGGACAGCACGACAAGATCAGACACGCTCGGATGCGGACAAAAGCAAAACAAAAAAACAATCATCTACAGAACAATTATGAGGGCAGGATGATGGATAAACTGTTGTCCAAAAAGATATTCCTAGTTCCTCATAGCGAGCAGTTAAACTGGCACAATGGCACAATGGTTGTGCTGATGAATGAGAATTTAGAGAACTGAGGTTAGAGGAGCGAAATCAGTTTATTCCAATCCTGGTTTTTATTATATAACACTATTTTTCCCTCCAAGGAAATCTCTTTCTCTATAACGTTCTTTCATTTATTCATTCGTTATTTCCTTCTTTCTCTCTCTGCTCCACCTGCTGTGAGTTTCGTTGTCCCACCCATCACTGCCTCTGGGCATGCTGAAGTTTGCCCTCTGTTTCTCTTCTTCCCTGCTTTCCTCCCTCCCTCTCTCTCTCTCTCTGTCTTTTTCTTGTTCTCTTTTCATTCTCTCTAATGACAGATGCCTGAGGAGGTCACATACTGTAGATACCACTGCTTACTGACACTCCTCTAAATGATCCTTTCTTCAGCCATCATTTCACACAAACAGGTGACAGGTGTGTGTGTGTGTGTGTGTGTGTGTGTGTGTGTGGTCGTACCTTTGCTTCTTCATTGGTGTTCCAGATAAAGGACAGAGCATTGAAAGCGACCTCCTCCACATTACTTATTCCACTAAAGACTTCCTTGTAGTCAGCTGAGAGTCCATACAGAAGAGTGTGTTAAAACACAAGTGCATGACAAAGCAC
>JAZGTI010019481.1:0-11073 GCA_036877585.1 Botia kubotai | reverse complement strand
TAAATAAAATACACATCATAGATTCTGTTCACACTTGATTCACCACAACTCATTCATCTACAGTATTTAATCACAAACTGAGCAGTCATTAAAAAAAATAAACAACAGTTTACCACTATCTCTCTCTCTCTGGGCATTCTAAATATCGTGACACTTCCACCCCACATGTCCTTGTTCATGTACTCCATAACAAAACTTCATTCATGCAACGCCAGCTCAGCGTTCAGCTCTCACAGCAGCCCTGCAGAAATATCTTGAGCAGCTCTCTGAACGCGGCGTAGGAGACGCCAAGCGCGCAGGAAATGCGCGTTCCGCTGAGCGCGCACTCGCGCTGCGTTCCACCAAGTTCCTTTACGCGCACTCGCATAATAAAACAGAGCAAACCGAACCCGGACAGAGACGCAGGGTGTAAAGCTTTGCCTTAATCTTTCCAGATGTGACTTTAAACGGTGTCCTATAAACCAGTTATGACTTTGCCCCGTTTGAACACAGAACTAACGCAAGTCGATCTGTTTTCAGGCTTGATGATTATGAATAAAACAATTCGCACATCACAGAAAACTAATTTGACAACATATGAAAAAACACTGGACAAAATCTAGAACTGTATGGTTACGATAGAAACGGATGTCTTTATGCAGCACTGGCTGCACTATGCTGAAGTATTGAATAGTGATACAAACACGGATCATATAAAGACTGGAGAAAAAACTGTTTCTGCAACACACGCTTCACAATCTTTTCATTTTCAGTCGGTAAAGTTCAGGAAAGTGCGCGTTAATAGCAACGCGCAATGGACAAAGTGCGCAGCTCGCCAAGAGTCTTTACGCGCCGGTAGCGTCACTCACCTGACTGCGCGGCGCTCATCTGAACAACCTCGATGAAAAGGAGAAAGCAGCAGCTGAGGAGAAAGCGAGCCGGCCACATGTCTGCTTAAATTAAGAACTTATATCTCCATACATTAACATGTTCCATACAAAATCCCGGCAGTAACGGTCCAGCCTGTTTCTGGGTGCGCGCTCTCACGTCTTCGTTTCCGCGCGCATCCTGGAACAATAAACACAAGGTGGCTTGTATTGCTTTTGCGCTGCTTTCGTCTTTAAAGTGTCTTGTGCCTTATTATCCAGACTGAAGGACCAGTAACCATTTCATAACCTCGATGAATTCAGCACGGAACTTCAGACTGCGGTCTAGACACGCCCCCAGCGTGCTTTGTACCGCCCACCCTCGGTATGAATGGACAAAGGAAGGGATTTGGCACGGGAAGCCACGCCCACTCCATATTTGTTTTGCATATACACCTGCTTGCATACACTTGCTAAGACTGACGGGTTCCAGCGATAAATCTGCCTGCCTGCAACTGAGTGAATATTTTCATAGTTCATATTCTAAAGAAGAGAAAACTAACTTCTGAAACGAACTAAAAGAATTAAAATACAACGAAAGTATACAACCACAAGTCTATACCAAAGACATCAACAGAAAACCTGTAAATGATTCGCTAAATAAATACAAACAATAATGAATACATTCAACAACAAATATCTGTCAATAAGATTCATGACGATCATAAACAGCTCTGCAGTACTCTGTGTCTATTACAGATGTACCGTTTCATCCCTCTTCTGTTCTCTGATCAGTTAACCTGTTCGGCTGAAGCCACTAGAGGCCCTCACATTACAATCAAGATCCGTTCAGGTCAGTGGTGAGTCAGCATACTGAAACATCACTCTGAAAGCTCTGATCATCACAGGAGATATGGATGAGCAGCACATGAAAACATCTAACATACAGTGTGTGTGTGTGTGTGTTGGGGGGCTTGAGACAAGAATTTTTGTCTTTACTAAAGTCAGGAATATCTCAAGAAGAGTTTGATGCCTAACTCACGCATTTAGAAAAATATTGCGGTGATTATTTATTAATGTATTTATTTTGTATTTATTTGTACAGTTTTATTTACCAAACATCAATTTTAAGAATGTACTGAATTTATGCATTGCCTGCCTCCTCTGTTCATTTACATATAAATATTTATAGGATTTCACAGGAGAATTAACAGAATCAGTTTCAACTCTAATAGCTGCAGGTCCCGTGATGGCGCTCACAACTTCTGTGGGCTTCAGCGTTAGATCAATATCAGATTAACAGAACTGCTTTCAGGACAGAAGAATCCACACCAGACTGAAGGAAAGATGGACCACAGCCAGTATTTCTTTGGCATCTTCTGCTCTGAGGTGAGAGAAAGATCCGCGTTTACTGGCAAGATCTGTGAAGATCATCAAATCCTAATTATTGATCTTCTTCTCGAGACATTTCATTCACTTTCAATATCATTTTGCATTCTTTAAAAGCAAAGTTTCATTAATTCAATTATGATCAGAGGAAACCGACTCGCATACTCTCACAAAACAACAAGATTAAGTGAAGCAGTCGCCTGTGACCTGAATTCTGACATACTGGAAGGACAAGAACATCTTTCCTGCAGTGTTTTATCTGTGTGTTCGTGTTCTGTGTGCACTCATTCTTATTGCTGCTCTCCTATTTTCAGTGTTTCTCACAGATGATAATGTACAAATGATCTGGATCTGTTCTAACTACTAGAAAACACTTGAAAAAGACTGAGGCAGTGGACTTACAGACACAGAACCACAGCTGAGGTAGAATAGTTCACCCAAATACAAACATTCATTTTGAAAAAGAATGCCGGCTGATCTAATCCATACCATAAATATAAACCGTGACCAGGCTGCCAAGTTCCTAAAAACGGAGACAAAATAAAGAAAATACCATAAAAGTACAATTCCAATAGTCTATTTTTCTAAACATTTCTGGGCACTTTTCCTAAATGAATAAAAGCTAAACAGTTGCAGGCATGTCCAAGATTGTCCAACAAATATGGCAAAATGGCTTCAAATGTCTGAGCTAGACTTTCTCTGAATGTTAAAACAATCTGATTAAAAATGAAAATACCTGCAGGACACTGTAGGCAGAGGAAATCACAGTACAGAATATATGGAAGACGAGCAGAGCCAGTAACAGTGCAGAGTAAATAACAGTTTGTGGCTAAGTAAACACAGAGCCTTTCTGAGTGGAGAACATGATATTTAAACAGAGACAGTTGTGATGGAAACACCCCCCCCAACCCCTCACAACACCCCTTTCTCACCCCTTAAAAATGCCCCACGCATCCCTGCATTCATTGCATACACTAAACTCAAATGTCTACCAAAAACTGATTAGAGGTGAAAAATGGGAATTTCATACCATGATGTTATGGGATGTTATGAGATGTGATTGTGAGTTTGCTAGCATAATGTCTGAATATCTTAGCTAATATAGCTGCTGTAGAGCTCATTGCTTGTGTGGTCTAGCAGACATGGGAATTCATTTAAGAACTAGAACAAGTTATTACCTTGTGCCAAAAATGGGCACAATATTAAAAAAACTACATACCACTTATATTGCTTAGCATACAAAAAACACTCCCAACCGCCCCACACACAACTGTGACAATATTGTTTGTTTCCCTTTAGTATTACATATTCCTAGTGTTATTGTGCACAATTCATATTGTTGTGCATGTCATTCTGAAGCACGCAAGATTCTAATTAGTGATGCCCATCGAAACGGACACTGTCTGAACTGAGAAATCAAAACTGTTATAACTGTTAAAATATTTTTATAGCATTTTAATATTTTAGCATTTTAGAATTGCTTTGCATGTGTATCAACACTGCAGTGACTAATTATTAATTATTATTGATATTATTATTTTCTATTATTAATAACAAAAATAGGTTGTGTTGTATATTCCCACTTTCTTAAAGGGCATTCCTGTAGGAGGGGTGTGCCCCAGGGTTTAGTGTTGAGTCACTATCTAGTTTCACATTTTTGAATGTGTGATATAATCAGAATGTGAAGGGTTAGCGAGGGGAGAAGTAAGGGCATCTCATGCATTACCTTCCATCTCTTCCTGCATCCCCCTGTCTTCCACACTATCTGTACAGCATCTCTAGGTCACTGTGTCATATTACCTTGCTGGCCTCTTCTTCTATGATTTATGGCTTTATGCTAATGGAAGATTAAAATGTGACTGTAATCATTTAGGAGGGCAGATGGATAGGAGGGGGTATGAGGGTGCTCTTTGAATTGTGTCAGCTCTTTAGAATGCATCTCCACACATTGTTATAATATCGGGGTCAAACTTTTGACAATTATGGCAAGTAAATAAGCTTGTGTGCGTGTGTGCCGGTGAAGAAATGGGTGGGTGTTGATTTCTGACACCTGCAGACTTTTCTAATCAGATTTTAGTGTCATTTTGGGTTGAGTACACGAGCATTGAAATATAAAATTAAAATTCTACCTTGCAATGTTTTTCCAACCCAATTAAGGACTGAGATCATTTATAATTTGTTTATTTATGCCAAAATGAAATGTAATGAATATGGAATCTCTGAATAATTTTGCATGAATGAATGAACAAACAAATGAATGATCAAATGAATGAATGAAAAAACAAACAAAAAAGCAAGCAAACAAATGAATGAATGCATTATTTAATACAGTGCTTTAATAATAAATATCCTCTGTATGGGTTCTGCTTATGATTGTTGCCTCAGAACAGACAATATTTGTCTAACATTCATTTTTTCTCAGCATGACATCAAACTGGACCCTGTTTACTTGAATACACAATTCTGGTTTTAATGTGAATGATTAACCAGTGCATGTTATACCACAGAAAAGTGTTCCACCTCTGAAAGGGATGCTTGCATATTGAGTCAGCAGTAAAAGTAACTTCCTGCTCTCCTTACTTTCTTGTCCTGACAGCTCTTGAGTATTCAACAGATACTTAAACAAGTGGCTATCAATGCAGAAGCTCTCTCTCCTCCATTTAAACAGACAAGTGGCTGACTGCCGGGCGGTCACTCACTCACAGCTGTCACAGATGACAAACACACACACAGGAAAACTGCGCTGCAGTAAATGTGTGCTGTGAGTGCAGGGTGATATAATTCAATCGGTCATATTGTCATTGTGCTGGACAAATGTGCAATATGACAGATATTCTGAGACAAACGATTCTATTGTTTTTAAACACAGCTAGTTATAAACATTATAACCTAACCCTAACCCACACTCTAACCTAAAAAAACAAGGATGTTCCAAAAGAGGTTTTGCTCAGATTTGTCAGGTTTTGCTAGCATCTGGGCATAAAGGTGTGCCTAATTTATATATACGTAAGATCTCCCAAAAGCCCCAAACATTTTTCTCTTTGTAAATTCAGCACTCTACCGTTTGAACTGAAAGCGGTAAAGCTCTTCTTAATTACTAGACTTGACATTTACCTTGAGCTTTCCCAAGTTACCGCTGACCAATGTATGACCTCAGAGTCAAAAAACTACAGACCTGGGGAACAAAAACAGACTCCTGCGTTCTCTCCTCTGTTTCATACAGCGATTTCACAGCATCTTCAGAAATGTCACCACTCAGGCAGAAAACATCACCTTTCACCAAATTTACATGAGTAAATGCCAGAAATCCCCCCTGCTTTCCACACAAAGGACAAAGATTAGAAAGAAATGGAGTGTTTGTAATCCAGAGTGAGAACGGCCTTCTGTTTACACACAATCTGTTTTTAGTGCTCATCTGTGCTCAGCATGACCAATCAGGATCATGTCTGATTTCATTTTCTAATTATTTCTAAATCCACAACAATAAATAAGAGCAAGACACATTTTCTGCTAAAGCTGTTTGAACCTGCAACAAATTTCAAAGTGACCAGCTGAATGTCAAACAAGCATGATGTAGCCAAAGTTGCTGATTAGACATACAGTATAATTACAAAATACTGTATGGATACATGGTCAATCAAACACTTATTATTATATTTATTATTATTATACAATTATAACGATTATTCAAGAAACAGTATTTTAAATAAACATTTAGTTTGCAACATAATATACCAAACATAATACTGTTTTAAACATAAACAAGCAGCATGTTGTAGGTTTTGTTTTCTATATGTTGTTGCATCATCAGCACACAAAACAGAGAAATGAAATTGATCTAATTTCACAGAAAGAAATCTGGCCACTTTCAGCTGTAACACTGAACACCACTGGCAGCAAAAAACATATTTCTCTTCAAACAAACAAGTCATTTTCACCGTTCATGGTTCAGCATGAACCAATCACAGTACATTCACAACAATAATATGTGTCAGAACACAGAACTCCCTCTGCTCCCTTCATCAAAAACAAACATTAATAATTCATAACACCACTGTAGCCCCGCCCACACTCAGACACACACCAAAAATGTGTTCAGCTGTTTTATCTGTTCTGTTTTATTTCAGCTAAGAAACTTCACACAACTCAGCCATTCAAGGGTGACCAATCCAATCAGAGTGTTTAATCCCCCAAACCTAGTCCCTGAATCCCAACCTTACACATCTGTTAGTGCAGATTATCCTGCTGGGTGATTGGAAGGCTGCAGTGCTCATCTGCATAACCCTCTACTCAAACATTCTGGGCTGATTTTGGCAAGTCAGCATAACCGAGTGGTTATGAAAGAGACGATCTGTACTATTTTCACATTCAGCAGTATCCTTTTGTTTGTGAGGTGTGAAAAAATCATCACTGCGTTTTTGAGTCTTTAACCCCAGGTGGATTCTGGGAAATTTGTCCCTGTAATGACTGTGACTTTGGTGAATTGGTGTTGTCTGCTAAATGTCTAACAGTGGTTTGATTTGTACTGTTTACTTATAAACAGTTTTGTTTTGTCAAGTAAACTATAATGTGGGTACACATCTTTATGTAGTTAAATGTCTGCCAGATTCACTGTGATTTTAACTCTATATAAAGCAACAGAAAACATTTTCACCCTCATACTGTAAAGCATAAACTGTAAATCTTTAGTTTCATTTGTTTCAAAGTTTTAACTGTTTTCAGTTTCATTTGTTAAAACAATGAGTAATGCTTAACAACACTCAATTTTAAAATCATAACTTCTGTTTATATTATATTAACTTCTGTATCTGTTTATATTTGTAAATGCACAGGGAACTGAAACAAACAAATAGTAAACAATTGTATTTGTATTAACTAATAGTAACAAAGATGATTAAATACAGTAAAACTTTATTGTTCATTATCAGTTCCTGTTAGCACATACATTAAGTAATGTTAAAGACCGTACCTCACTGTAAAGTGTAACTGGCACAACATTAAATTTGAGGCTTGTGTGAGAACATAACTTGCGAAATAGACACTCAGGAGTTAAACACATTAAAACAGATCCTAAACCAGTTACTAAAAAACTGTTAGCATACCTGGAAACCGGGTTGTATTACTGAGGTGTCTAGCTAACCACTGGCAATCTACACCACTGCAGGTCCTTTATTTGCTGCTAAAAACAAGCGTGCATGAAACCGGCTTCTCTCAACAGACTCAAATGAAGAAGCGTGCAACAAATTTACCGAAGCTTTATTCAATTGAAAAGACAAAGCGCAGTCGATGAATTTAAATGTCCTCCTCTCTCGTTTGACAAACAACAGCGAACCCCCTCGTTATGTTTTTCATTGCACTGCGATGTCTAATTTTCCCAGCAGCTCCGCAGTCATGTCACACACGGCAACCCGTGAGAAAACAAGAGGTTTGGAAATTGATTCCTCTTAAAATGTGACAGCTGTGGTCTCTCCAAGCATGCCACAGCTACGAGAGAGCATATCCTTGCACAACAGGTGGACGCTGGATCAAGAAAGCCAAAAGCGTCCAGCTCTCAAATAAATGCAATAGAAGAGACCAAAGACTGACATCTTGGTGGGTGAACGCAGTAGGATCATCTCAAGGATGATTTGAAGAACTGACAACCGCTAGAATGGAGAATAAAATGCAGAGATGGTCTCGCACCTTAGGCCAAACTGTGGGAGAGACCACTGGCTGGTAAACAATATCCAGAGAACAGCATCCACACCAGACACTGTGTGATTCTGCCCACCGCTTGACGAATCTTTCATTACGTGCTTTGAGTTGCACAGGCTTTGTCCACAGATCTGTAGGTGTGCTGGAGATCTTCGTCTGTATTTAAGAACAGCTGTAGAGGCAGGAAGGAATGAAATTAAGGCTAAAACTCGCAGAGAACCCAATAAAGACATGAACACTTAAGACCTGGATCTTCAAACCTGAGATCTTGACTTTGAGACATAAACACTCTTCTAAGAGGTCATCGTTTTCTGTACCGCAAGAAAAGTGAATTTACTTCTGAGATCATCACATCATATTAAAAAAAAGTGCAAAACAAAGTTGCAAAGTTCAGTGTTTATTGTTTCTACAGTACTTGATCTCCTAGGCTACCATTATAGTTATACAATAACAAAGTTGTCGCCTAGCAACCAAATTGTGGATAATACAGGATGGTACACAGTGGGGGTGTTTGGTATTCAGGTGTACGATTAACAGCAAAGACTCTTTATCGTGACTATGCAAACACTACATTTACATTCATGCATTTGGCAGGTGTTTTTATCCTGCGACCCGCAGTGCATTCATGTTTATATTTTATCAGCACATGCACTTCCTGTGAATCGAACCCATGGTGTTACCAGATCAGCTTCACAAAAGTTTGAAACACAAGTTTGATCATCAGAAACTTTGACTTGTGTAAGAGAGATGAAGCAGGGCAGACCCAAACCTTTATCACCACAGGAGCAAAACAGTTTTCTGGTTTTAACACTACACCACAGCTCTGACTGAAGCAGTTCTGAAACGTCTCAAAATGTCAAAGAACAAAACAAACACATCAAATACACTGAAATTGGTACTGTAAGGAGTCTGTCTTAACTTTAACTGCACAAACTAGTAGCAGCCTAACACTGATGTACCCTTTAAAGTGTGTGATAATTTAATCTACTGCAAAAACATGGATAAACTACAGACAAACACTTAAACACTAACAACACTAACAAAAATCACAAGCACATACATCCACATGCAGACATGTTAAACACTAGCTGGTCAAGCACCTCAACAAAACTGTTTCCTCATGAGTCAATCAAGCACACACGGCCAACATATTCAACAAACATGTGAGAGATTCACTGAATCAAACTCCCCCCACAAAATAAATCATAGTGTGTGATGATGTATCAATCAGTCAAGCAGGGCTGTCGCTCAGTGGAGTACAGCCCACAAACTCATTCAGTGGAAACAGAAGCAATTTGGGAGTCAGAGATCTAAGTACCATCAAACAGAATTGCTTGTTGTGATTATAAACACAGAAACACATTTAATCCTGTAAATTGAAACTGCGAGAACAGGAGAGCCGGGCTGGAGAAAGATGTACAGTTGTTGAGAGAGAGAGAGAGAGAGAGAGAGAGATGGGCATAAGTGAATGTTTTTCAATAAAGCCATCAATCAAAGCTGTGCTTTGCAGTAAGTACATTTATCACAGTTATGTTTTAATGGAGTAAAACCTCTTTAACCACAGTAAAATCACAGTAATGCACAGTAAAAAATATAGTACCCTAATATAATATTGCATATTTTTTTTCTTCTGGAGAGCAAAGAAATCTCTGCTGAAATCAGATCAAACTCGCAGCCTGTGTGCACTGAAGTGTGATGTTCCAGGAAAGACAATGGAGCATTTCAATCTTGCAATTATACAATTTAATTAACAGTTTTTGTTGAACAATAAAGCTCAAATTAATGTGGTTTTGAGACAATGCAATAGTGAATTCTCTGAAAACTGTTTTAGGTTTCACAATGATAAAGTTAAACTTTCCAATTATAAACGCTGTTCCCTCAAACAGAGGCTGCACACTGTTTTCTAATAATAACCCACACTGCACGGCTCATAAAGCTCATCTAATCGATGGTGTGGAAAGCATCTAATGAATGAAGTATCCGATGCTGCCATTGATTCCACACACCACACACTCATTAGCACAATAATTACCACACACAGCACAGCGGCAGAGAAACATCTCTCTGCCTGTCAACATCTCCATCAGACCTCTCACAGGTCCATGTGTTTCACCACAAGTAAAGTGTGATATGCTTCTGAAGAAAGCAGATTCTTCTGTTCTCAGTAATACAGAAATGATCAGCACGGTCAGCTCAGCAGATCCAGAGTTGTGTTTGTGAAAACAGATCTTTGGTTTGTCTGGTGGAGTGAATGACACTCTCAGCAGTTCTTTAAATGAGCGTTCTTTCCTGCTGAATAAACTACAGTGTCAGCTTTTGTGTGATACATTACTGTCTGAGTTATACAGCAGATTGTAGCTGTGAATGACTTAAATTGTGACAAAAATAACATGACAAGACAAACTCACTGTAAATCCAGCAACACCCTAGAATTCTCCCAGAACACCTTAGCAACATCATAGTAACACCCTGGGAACCATCCAGAACACCTTAGCAACATCATAGTAACACCCTGGGAACCACTCACACCCTGATAGCGATCCACAGCACCCAAGCACTGTGGCAGCAATTTTGACACCCTAAAAATTTCACTTACATTTTCTTTATTTTTCAGAAATGATACACCCCTCTCATTATACTGATGTACTCTGGTAAATTACGATGAACAAAAAATGAGCAATAACAAACAAAAAGTTAAAATCAATCTAAAGACACACGTTCCTATAGATTTACATGAGCTACAGAAATAATAGCGTTAACCACAACAGAGCTGATAACTGATATAATATTTAAAAGTGCACACTTGAGAGGAGTGACCAAAACATTCTGCCATGTTGAGATAAAAGTAACAAAATGTCCAGCTGAGAAACGCTTTCAGGTTCTGGTGAGATCAGTGATTTCATTCTGAGCATCAAAGAGACATTTGAAAGGTTTGTTTGGAGCTCCCAAACAAACAGAAGAACAAGTTCATTAGTATGACGAACATCAGAGAAGCACGTCTTGTTCTGAACTCAGCTGGATGTTGTGAACAGTATCTCTGGAAAGCAAGATACACAGACCAGAGGTTCAATACACAACCAATGTGCTGTGGATTTAAATCTGAAATAAATATGAGAAGCAGATCAACTGGAGTGACCAGATACAT
>JAZGTI010019480.1:0-11073 GCA_036877585.1 Botia kubotai | reverse complement strand
TTTTTATCTGCCATGTCACCATTGTTCACGTGACAAAACCCAATGGCACGTCGATGATGTCAAACCTGACACAATGTGTCTAACTGTGCTACCTTTAATTAAACACAAGCGCAAATAAGATCTGAGCGCTCCAGCTGAGAGAAAGATCAGATAATAACAGTTTAAATTTCAAAGCCTTAAAATATAGTCTGAGTCATATGGACTTCTATGATACTTTTATACTGGCAACATCCACGTTTTTGTATGGAAAACAGCAGCTCTGACACTCTGACACTCATTTTGTGTTTTACAGAAAAAGAAAACACAGAAATGGAATGACATGAGGGTGAGCAGATGACAGAATCATTTTGATGACTTTTCATTTTGGGGTGAACTATCCCCTTAAGAACGCCTCTTTAATTGCGATAAACATTGTAGTGATGTAAGTAAGTCCAGGGGCTGGACACACACACGCACAATACAGCTCTATCCATTTCTGAGTCTGTCCCACATGGTTTTTATTACTAACTGGCAACGATAAGGAAAGTGCGGAAAGAGAGAGAGAGTGAAAGAGCGAACCAGAAACATGTGCTACAGTACATGGTGCCGAACAAGCTGCCACATTTGCATTCTTGAAGACACTGTTCGAGAGACAAACAGACATACAAAAGTCCACAGACATTCCACAGACATACAAACTCACTGTTTTGCTAGAAACAAATTAACCAAAGCATTGCACACAGAATCATGTATGCGTTTCCCACATACAGAAATCTAATATATGGAAAATATGCAAAACACATACATTTATATATGGACTTTACAGGTAAAAGAAAGTCACATGCTTGTCACATACTACATACATGCAACATATGCTTCCAAATACTACAATAACTGTAACAAATAAGACACACGATTCCATGAACTTTAACTCTTGAGTCACAAGTATGGACACATATTAGACTGTATAAAGTGAAAAATCCTGCACCCGTGTTTGCGTATTCTATGTAAAATGTTTAAAATAGTTAAAAACGTCTGCATATATAATCTACATACAAGTGTATACATAAAACTAGATTTCTGTATGGGTGGTCTCAATCATTTCACTGTTAACAATACTGAATCTTTATTTTATAATTCCATTTAATTATATATATATATATATATATATATGCAGTCAAGTGCTTCCTGAAGCAACGGACAAGCTTCCCACACTACTCTACAGCCAGTTTGGCTCTTTCTTGTGCAAACTAGATTTTAACACTGCTTGCTCACTGTCTTGATCTCCTCTCACAGGTTCTTAGAGATATACCGTAGATCTGAATGCACTGGTATCTACTTCAAAACAATTCATTTTTTATGTGCTGGAAGGCTCCTGACCTTCACTCAACAGCCAGGTTTCTAACGCTTCTTTCGAAATTACACTCCAAAACCCTTCAGTCACGCACACGTTTAAGGCACCCAGCACCCAAAGCAATGAAACAACCCAAAACATCAATGAACCTCTCTTGAGTTTGACTGCTCCCTTCTTTGAAGACTTCATCTAGTTTTTGGTAAACAGAAAATGTTTTTTGGTAAATCAAGAATGATGTGCTTTACCAGGAAGTCTTGATTTGGTCATACAATGTATTTCTGTTGAGGTGTGTTAAACTGCAGCTTCTCTACGTCCAAGCAATGGAGTCTCTTGGGTCTTTCATTGGGTTGGCAACAGAACATAAGAATTTTTGTGAAATTGTGAGTCGTGGCTTGTGTTTGAAGCGCTGGAAACTGTGTGTTAGCTGAGTGTGTAAACTATTTCTGTGCAATCTTTCTAAAATGGCTTATTCCCTTCTTCTAAGGCCACATGTTCTACGGCTTCAATAATAATCTTAATATTATGGCATCTATTGTGCATCTGACCTCCTCTCCTGACCTCTGACTTCTTGTTGAAATACATACCACAAAAACAAATCCTTTGCCCTACTCAGGTTTACCTGAATTTAAATTGCGTTGTATTTTGTATTGCCTACCTGCAACTGACCGCAAATGACTTCAGTCCAAAACAGTTGCTTGCTTGAATTAATTTGATCTAATTACTTCAAATGAATTATTATTTACATGACTTTTTGTGTAATAAGCTGAAACTTCATTAATTGTTTACGTTATTGTTTTTAATTTGTTCCCAGGAGAAACTTCTACCCATCTTTACAATACCAACAACAACAAGAGGAATATGGTATGAATAACACATAAACAATGTTGTAAGATGATTTGGCAAAATAAACCTTGACGGGATACAGGGCACTGAAAGCGAGTCTTGCATTGTTTACTTCGCTATTATGACTGAATGTGCATTATCCCGGTTACATAGCTACATACAAAATCAATAAATAGATCGCCATGAAATATTGATTCGACTTTAATCATTGCATAATCTCACTGTAAGCTTCTTTTAAGAAAATGGTCTATTACAACGTAGAAAACAATCGACATAGCAACGAGCCAAACACAAATATTACAAAATTAATGCATGTCTATATATTATTGTTTACATGCGATCCATGCCGCTTTATCTTTTTTGCGCCTCTTACCGGTTCCTTGTGTTGTGTGCGCTGTCATGCTTCGAGCTTTGAAGCATTCGCCAGCGTTTTCTGAGATTCCGAGTGGCATATCAAAAGTTTTGTGCTCACCATAAAATTAATTTCCAAGTGCTTCGGAGCCATTTTACCACAATCGCGAACGTCTTGAGACGCAAGGTGTCTCCAGTTAGCCATTCTAACTTATGTTTGTATGAAATCCGCGGCGTGATACGAACGACACACACGCAGCTCTGGTATGGAGATCAGTCTCCGGATGACAAGACAATTGACAGAACATATATAAATGCGCAACTACGGAAATCTTAACACACTTGCAAGTGTGTTTTTTGCTTCCTACATCAGACTGATGTTACCAGAGGACAGATGAGCACAAACAAACCTACTATTCATATATGCAATAAATAAATAAATAAATATAAACAAACCACCCTCGTATTCTGTGCCTTTAAATCTCTCACTATTTTCAAAAGTTGTTTTCTGTCTCTTTTCTCTGTCTCCCTCTCTTTTTCTAATTAATACCACTCATTAATTAAGCATCAGTCTCACAGAAGACAGGAATGAGAACAACTGCAGCATAGTACTTTAATTACAGTAACACACACACCCACATACACAGACTCTCTCTGAAATACACACACAGATTCTTTCAGATATTCACAAACATTCCTCCTCCTCAGCGTTCGAGTGAGATTGAATGTCTGGAGATGTCTCCTACTCTTCTCTCACAGTTCTGGCACCATCACATATTTGCCTGCCAGGACAGACTAGTGAGCTGGATTAAGTCAAAGTGTGTGTGTGTGTGAGTGTGTGTGTGTGTGCGTGCGTAAGGCTAGCAGTGGTCTGCTTTGTGTGCTAATTGATTGTGTATTTCATTCTTTTCATCTCAATGGCATGTGGTAGATTAGTTAAATAAGGGGGTAAAGATCCAGTTTGTGGAAATGTGAGGTTTACAGAAGCTTATAAATCAACACTTTTTTTTTATTAATTTGGCTGTGACTGCCTGTCTTTAAATACATTTTGTCATACAAGCAAACAGTCAATACAATTTATAACTGATTCCACCTGTTTTTTAGGTTTAGCCAACAATTATATTGACAAGGTAATTAACCAAACACTGCATAGCAGCAACTGTCTCCTTATAATGTGATTTTGCTTGTAGTTTGTCACATTTAACCCTCTATTTACATTGTGGTTTCGGACTTAAAAAGAACTAAATAAGCCCTCCTATTTTAACAGGGGCCTGACAATGTCTTTTATTTATGTTTGTTTTGTATTAATTTTTGTACTGTAAGTTATATTCCCATCTCAGTTTAAGCTCTGACTCCCTCTCCATCTTGGACAAAATGCCTCTAATCAATTCTTTAATGTATGTATTTGACTTCTTACTGCAGCTTCCCTTCTTTGCGTCCACTTTTTTTGACTCTCCACACACCTTCTGTCTGTCTCTCTGTTGTTTCAATCCTTTTAACTGCACCAGTGCTCCCCAGGGAATCCAAACAGCTGCTAATGTTTAGCCAATCAGACAGCTGCATTTAGATTCACTGTCCAATCAACCAAGTCTACACCGCTGCCCACCTGTCCATTGGCAAAACCAGCCGTGCTGTACACAAATAGCACAGAACAAAACAAGATTAGGTGTTGAGTCATCCTGCAACAAGATTGGCAGAATCTGAGAATGCTCAGAATGGAATTTTACGTGAATCTCACGAAATTTCAACCAATCACAAGTAATATAAAGCCAATTAGACATACAGGGGAACTTTATTACACAAACATAAAACAATTCAAAATCATATATACAAGCAAAGACACATTCTAAAGGTAACATTGGCCAATACAGGCAACAAAGTATGTAGGATGTTTTTCGTTCTTTTTTTAACGCACTATAAATTTGTTTATGCTGCATACTGTAGGTAGAACAAAACTTGCAGGAGACGAACTACCCTAAAATACACACATACTCACAGGGATATACACAAAAATGCATTGTCTGGTCTGTTTCACCTGTCCAACTTTTTGTGGAGTACATATGTGTAAGTATGTTTGCACGAGTGTTTGTGCTGGGATGTTTGCCTGTTTACACAAGTGCAAAGAAGTGCTTGTGTGTGTGTGTTTACACAAGTGTGTGTTTGTGTGTCAGTGGGTGTGTTAGGGAAAAGCACTCACTCAGTTCAAATGAGAGTGCAGTTGTTGCTAAGATACAGGCAGCAGCCCCGACAGTGTGTGAGGGCGAGTGACAGAGAGAAAGAAAGAGAGGGAGAGAGAAACAGAGAGTTAGAGCAAGACAGGGTGAGAGAGAAAGATGGGGAGAGAGTGTTGGGGGAAGCAGAGAGAGAGGGAGAGAGAGAGAGGTAGAAGTGGGTCATAAGATCCACTGAGACACTCAGTGACACTCTGCAAAAACACAGCTGTCATCACACACGCACACACACACTTTGTCTTTTCTCTGGTTTCCCTCCTTTGCTTTTCACTCTGCCTCAATCATTCCTCAGCTCTCCTTTCTTCCATCTCAAGCTCTGTTCTTCTTCTCATCTGCATTCTCAATAACTCATGCCATCTCTCCCTTCTCTGTAACCTCTCAGTCACTCCTCCCCAGTCTTCTCTTTCTGTGTCTCTCTGTCTCTTTCCTTCTCTACTTTTTCTCTTTCACTTTCGATTACTCGAACACTCTCTCTTGTCCCCAGCTGCAGGAAATTCCTTATAATCTTCATCACCAGAAACTTCAGCACTTAGCCAAGCCAAAAAGACATACACACCACATGCACACCAATTTGACCTCTATTGCTTGTCTTTTCCTGTTACTGACACTTCAGATACATGAATACAGCACACTGTGTCCCATTACATCTCAAATCTCATGTTTTTGTTGTGAAAACTACTGATGTTATATAAACTATTTTATCATGTAAAATGTACCTTTTAACTTGAACAGTACCTAGATTTAAACACCAAGTGTGTGAAAGACAATTAAAATCTACATTAACGTCACAGTTTCGACTGTGTCGAAATGTACCTTTCGATCTGCTTAATTTATATTCCATTTATTGTAGTAAAATACTATTTTTATATACTGTATTCAGTAATAGTTTAATTTATGTTCAGTTTGCAACCCTGTTACCCATTTTGGAGTAGTATTGTATTTAAAATTATGTTACATTTGATGTTTATTTAATATTTAAATTGTATTTGCGCCAAATTGTGGTGGCAGGGTTGCAGGAATGGCAAACCTCATGTAAAATGAATAGAAAATAAAACAAATCATGTAATATTTAGTTTGACCTCCTGAGGTTGGCAATCAGGAAGGTTAAGCACCCCCCTTTCACAGACCATTTAGTGAAAAAGAAATACAATGAATTTTTTAAGACTTTCAGACCCTATTTTGTTTTTGTTCTTGTGCCTGGTTGAGGTTATTTTAAGAGGAGTAGAGACTACACCGTCCTGACCTCTCAGCCCCTCTCTTGGGTCATATGACCACAGCACCAGCTGGGAGCAGCCATCCAGTGGTAGCTAGAGCAAATGAGAGACAGAAAGAACGAGTCTCACCCACTCACTCTATCCACACCTCCCCCAGCTAACAGGGAACGTTCTTAGAACGTTAGGTAATGTTCTGTTAAAAATGATCAAAAAACTTGTATCTGTAAAAGTTTATCGGTAAACGTATCTGTTTTATTTGTAATGTTCTCTCAAAGTTATCAAAAACATTATTGCAGTAACATTAGTAAAACGTTATATAAATTTTAACGTTATATAACAAATATATCAAAAATGTTATTCTTAAGTTAGTGGAATGTTTTGAAAAGTTACAGGACTCCAAAAATTGAATAGTGATCTTACATAACATGTAAAAAATTGGATGTTTGAACGTTCCGAATTTTCACAAGAACATTTTTTAACGTCTTTGTTACTTAATGGAAACATTTCAGAAATGTTACTGCAACCTAAAATGGGTCTTCCTCTCTCTCTCTCTCTCTCTCTCTCTCTCTCTCCAAATCCAGCCTTTATTGTTGATCTGCCTCTCACGTTTATGTTTATTCATGCCCTGAACCGCTGATATTCAGTAAACAGCTCATTAACCAATCAGCTCATACATACCCTTTGATTTCAGCTGGTCTGTCTCTGTACATGAACCTGGCTGCTTTCACACGACTCTGCTCTGCTGCTATCCATCACACAGGCATTCTCTCACCTGCCAGCTCTTTCACACACACCCTATACAGACATATGGGCGGACATCGTCCTTACATCCCACACACACCAACACGAAAACTATGGCAGACACACACACTCGCACATATTGAGTTAGACCTTGAGGCCAGTGTTTTGTAGAGGGGCCTCTCCACTGCGGCCCTGACTTCCTGACTCCCCCCCTCAGCACCCCTGTTCCACTGTTGCCGTGGGAGACGCTGCTGCAGAGCCCGTTGCCAAGGAGAAGGGCTGCTAGCTGGCTGTTTAAACAACAATGGCCGCCTTGTGCACATTCCAACTCTAGACACTGACAGCATGTTAAGACCTGCTTCACAAAACACATATACGCTCTTTCTTTCTGTTTGTCGGCCTCTAACACACAAGTATGCACATACTGCAGATGTTACCCAAGACTTTTTCATGTGTTCTCGCTTGCACAGTGAATGTACTGGGCTTTATTCAAAAGCATCTGTTTCTCTTTAAACCGCACAGCCCCTTAATTCTCTCATTCTGTATCCCTCTCTCAAATCCTCTGTTTCCATGGACTAACTCTCTCCCTTTGCTTGAGGATGGGAGTGTATAGTGCACTCATCCATCTTTCTGTTGTACAATCCCTCTATCATCATGACCAGAAAATTCCACTCCCTCCTACTCTCTCTCTCTGTCTCTGTCTCTGTCTCTCTCTCCTCCCTTATCGGCCCTCAGTACCTCTGCTCTTCCCCCACTCTCTCACTTTCTTCTGTGTTTCTTTCTCTCTCTCTCGCTCGCTCGCTCTTCCTCCCTTATCTCCCCACAGAACCCCTCCTCTTACCCACAATCTCTCACTTTCTGCTATGTCTCTCTCTCACTCACTCTCTCTGCACTGTGTAATCTCACTCGCTCTCGTCTCTGTCTCTCTCTCTCCCTGTCTCTGGCAGAGGAAGTGTGTGTTCCCCAGGGGGAGCTGGGCTCATTAACTTCCAGCAGACAGAGAGAGAGAGAGAGACAGAAAGAGTATGAGGGGGAGAGAGAGTGCAAGAGAGGGAGAACAGGAAAGAGAGAAACAGGGGGAGGGTGAGAGAGAGTCTGCAACAGAGTCTGAAGGTGAGGAAAAGAGAGGAGATGGAGAGACAGACAGACAGACAGACATTGATGGTATGGTCATGATTTGACAATTAATTCAATTAATTAATCACAGTTGTGTACATTTATATGTGCCCCCAAAAAGCCCAACTGAAGATAATTTAAGACATTATGTTACTCTACTGTGACTTTTCTTTGGCAAATGCGTGGCATCTCTGTGTTTATCAGCCTCTTTCCGTCACCATTTAAATGCACCAGCGTGAAGCTGCAAAAGTTTAAGTAGTAACTTTTAAAAAATGCGTCTCGAGGTCCCTGCGTTCTGTTCTATTCCGCTGTCTAGGCAGCTACTACTTTAATTGCATTTTTAATTAATCACAATTAACAAAATTGCCATCCCTAATTAATACCACTATTTGTACTTCCATTTAATTATTTGATTATTAGTATTATTTTTCTATGCATAATTCAGTTGGAATCAGCAACGCCACACAAGTCTCTAGCTGTAGAAGAGTAGCCGGGAGGGTAAACAGGTGTTTTCAGCTTGCTGCCTGACACACCAACACCCACAGTCATGTGTGGCAAAGCTGAGGCCACTGATGTGAATTCAGCTCTGGGACCAATTTGATCTTGATTTCATTAACAGAGCAGCATGCCTTAACACCACGCTCCCCTAAAAGAACACAGTACTGTTAAGTAAATAGGGACCCAGTTTGATAATCTGTGGACCTCCTATCTAGGGGAGAATGAGTTACTGGCTCTTGACTGATATTGAGGTCAGAATGTATTGGCAGATAATCTGTGTTCCTTCGGGTTCGAACCCATGACCTTGGGTTATGGCTAATGCTATGCTCTACTGGTCGAGCTAGGAACTGCATATTCATAACTTTACAATTATAGGACGGAACCACTGTTTATGAACAATGCATTTAGTATTTACATTGTATTATATTACTGACAAAATGATGACACCTGCAGCATGCCCTACAGTTTACAACCCATCAGTGACATTAAAGTGTCATGGTCATGAATCATTACCTTGTTTACAAACATGACATTATTATGAAATTATAATGAAGTGTGACAACATCTGTGAAGAGCAACATTTGTGACTGTGAATTTTTTTCTGTCCCATCACTAATAAGAAATTATGGATTCACAATCCACATTTTAACTACACTCATCTTTTAGCCTACAAATTCATAAGCTTTACAAAGGAATCTTTACAAACGTACCTTTACAAAGCATTCTGATCATGTTCAAGTAAAGTGGATACTCTCTGGCATATATTCCTCGAATGACTTACAGATAAACAAATACATTATATAGACCATCAAGAATGTGTTCTGTCCTCTGATGGTCTTACATCGAACGATAACTGAAAGATTTTGGTTTTGGGATGCAAGACTTATTGTCATATTTCACACTAAGGTAACAAGCATTGTTATGAATTTCTTCTTAAAAATATGATACACAATGTGCAAAGGACAAGACAATGATAGTTTTTACACTAATAAGAAATAATTCATTTCAAATTGTAATAATCAAAAAGCATGATATTGTTTTTCCTTCTTGTTCCTCAAACTGCTCTCATTATAGCTGAAATTCTTTTAACCCTTTATTAACATGCAGGTAAATAACATTTAAATGAATAAATCGTGAATCAAAACCGTTGTGAATTTAAATGTGATTTGCACAAGCTGGAATAAGAAATTGTTTAGCACCTTGTGATCCCAAACAAGTCTTGTGATTGTGCCGAAAGGAACACGAGGAAGAAAAGGGACAAAGTTTATATAAAGCCCCTAAACAAAGAGCATGCTTCATGCTGTACTTTCTCCATTAAAAGCACATACAAGCATATTAACAAAATAGCTCTGTTAAATCAAAGCTTTTGTTTCATTTAGTTAATACTTCGACTAGGTCATTGACAACAATGAGCATATTTGAACAGACTGTCCCAAATGACCTAATGTGATGCATGGATTGAAAACCCACACTTACCTTAGACATTGATTCTCTCAATCATTTCTCATCTCACTCTCAAACTGCATGTTTCCATGGCAATCTTTAGCCAGGCAGGTTGTTACCTGAAAGAGAGAGAGAGAGGAGAAAAGAGAATGGGAGAGGGAGAGAGAGAGAGAGGGGAAAAAAAGACACATATCTCAAGTTAGCCATGACAAATGTATATCCCGACAATGCAACATACCAATATCATGCAACTGATCTGTACAATTAAGCTTTATGGTATCAATAGCATGAAATGCTATCGGAACACACAGAGCTTAGCTAATATGCATCTCAATGCAGCAGGAAAGCTCTTGAGGGCTGAGCTTTAAACTGACATTAAATGCAAGTGTAAGATGCACAGGGACTATTTCTCAAGCCTGAGGTTTGGTTGTCTATGTGATGCAGCGTCTATGTATCTCACAGCATGCATGAGATGTTGTTTATGTGATATATCGCTCCACTGCTGCTTCTCGTCTCCCTTGTTTTTTCTCCTCTCTTTTTCTCTCACTCTTTAATAATTGAGCTGCTTCTGTCTCTTGTTAGAGTTGGCTCGTTACTGAGAGACACAGAAACCAGCCAGGTATACAGAACCCCTAGATACACTCTCTCTCTCTCTCTCTCTCTCCAGCAGTATGCTTCTTGCTCACAAGTTCTCTGTGTCTTCATGTCTTGTGCTCTCTCTCTCTCCCTCACACACATACTGATGCGGATAAACTTAGCAGTCTGCAACATAAAGCCTCCCCCTTTCTCCCTGCCCGAGGATCTTGGGGTCAGAGGTGAAAATTTCTCCAAAAAACAGCTACAGCCAGTCAGCTAGGGAATTGAAAAGTGCAGGAAAGAGAGAGAGGTTTGGCGTTCGAGTATAGTTTGATAAGTGTGTGAGATACAATACGCAGTGGCGGAGTTTACTTTTTGGTATGTGGGCGCCAAGCTCCAGAAACGGGTTAAATCTTATGAAATATCTGCAGAGAAATCAATAGATAATAACTTGAAATTGTTAATGGGATATTTATTTTTTAGCTACAACATTTAATTTTCAAATTCTATAATAATATAATTAAACAGACCAAAGCTTATTTGCAGACAGCATGGCACCCATTGAAGCCCCACTATAGGATATACTATCAGAAAAACAGCAGCCAAGGTCGGTTTCAACTAGGGCTATGTCTCCTAGCTCTGCCAATCAGAGGCTTCCAGCTGTTGTGGGAAACCAAGCTTCCCTTACAGAATAAAGGTTGCCATGGAGACCACAGCTATAAGATTG
>JAZGTI010019479.1:0-11074 GCA_036877585.1 Botia kubotai | reverse complement strand
ACAAAACATGACAAAATGAAAAAATAATGAAAAAAATTACAAAAACAAGCACATGTGGTTTTTGTCTCTGTTTGTTGCTTATGGCTTGTCTTGAGTAAATATCTGATGTTGTTTGAGGTGTGCACCTGATGCGGGCAAAAAATAATGACAAAACATGACAAAATAAAAAAATATAGAAAAAAATAAAACAAAAACAAGCATGTATACGCACGAATTTAAGCCTATTAGATGGCTGTCTGTAATACTGGATTTTGATTGGTCATTCACTGCATTCTGTGGTTCTTGTATCATATCTTGATCAATCAGCCTCGACTCAATATTTCAAAAGCCAACTCAATATTTTATTATTTATTTATTTGGTAAAGAGCCATGAGGATAATGTAACAAGCAGGATAATGTACAATCAGAACAGCTATTATTGAAAAACTTTAAACCCATTTTAGATGATACAATACCATTCTGCTTTACAACAGGGTCCTGATGAAATATCAATAGTTTATTTGGTGGAAATGACAGACAGAGTTGTTCTATACCTGAGAAGATAATGCAATTCAAATATGCTACATTTAGAGTTTCAGGAAAGAATTTGAAAGGGACCTTTGAAAGAACTGTTTTCTATATATGCCTGTTTTACAGAGAAGCAGAGTCATCAGAATCCAGACCCTCACAATGATTTTGACACAAACAATTTGCGTCTCCAGGCTACTCTTGGATTAAAATTCTAATCAAGTGACATCCCTGACAGAAAACAACTTCATTTTACAGGTTTAAATGACCAGCATTGCTTGCCTTTCTTCATCTTAGGCAGGTCTCATTTGGCAGAGAAGCAACCTGATTAGAATATTTACATCAGGCAGCAAATGGCTCATCTGAAGCTTTGTGAGAGTGTATATATATAGGTGTGTGTGATGTTAAAGCAAGCTTGTACTTCTTCATCTGTGTTATTCATACATAAAGGGGAAATAGAGGGAGATACACAAGACCAGAAACTTTCCTATTTTCTGTGAAGCTTCTTTAAAAAAATGAGCAGTGTAAAGTGCATTATAAATAAATAGAATGGAATCATACTGAAGTATGCACATGTTTTGTTTCTAAGCCTGGGTGTGTCAGTACTAACATTATATCACTGTGTTAACATTATCTCACTGTGTTGCTCTGCTAACTTCATAAAGGTGGACATAATGCTTCTTTAAACCTAGCTTGTATTTATCTAATTATTGAGTCGATGACAAATAAGGTGCAAAGTGTTGAAAAGTAATCTTATAAAATCTGCCCATATGTGCCTATCAAGTAGAAGTTATAATATTTTCTTTAAACCCTTTCCTACTAAAAAATATAAATCTTAATCATTATTACTAACATTAACAATTTTCCCACCGGTTAATCCTCTAATTATTCCAGAATTCTCCCAGTCTTTTGTTTGCATTAAATGTGTACTTGCAAACATGTTTCAAAAGTTTAAATGTCTTTAATTCAGAATCTTACTTATCATCAGATTGTTCTCCTCGAGGCAGCAGATGAGTCTCCATGATGACGGTTGAGTGTCATGCTTCCACGTGGACAGTGCAGCAGTTCCACTGGCTGCAACACAAGACACGAGCGGGAGTGTGAGGCAGCTCCCATGTCCTGTGTTGCAGCCCCTGGCCCAGCCACAGGTCACCTTCATCTCCTCCACCTCCCCTGCCTTACTGCCAAACAGATAAAGAGAGTGTAATGAATGCCGGAGAAACAAGAGGAGGAGAGATTAGAAATGATGGTGAAAGAAAGAGAGAGAGAAGGGGGGGCAGTTGGGGGTGGGTATACTTCTTTATGCCTTGCACATCACATTTATCACAAACACCGAAAATAGCTTTCCTGTTTCATATTGTATCAGAGTAGCGCTACCTATCACACATGACCACGCCAGGGGAACACAGCCACTCTGGCCCAAATTGCACAAAGTGAGGTTAATGACATCGTAAGGCACCTTCCAGCAAAGACAGAGAATCTCTCCAGAGCCTCCATCAGATATCCAACAAAGTTGGAGTGTAGCGTTTCCATTTTTATCACAGGTATGCAAATCCCAGAGGCAAGAGAAAAGGGTTATCACAGTGACAAAATTTATAATTCAGAACATTCAGAATATTGAAACACTTCAAAAAGGTTTCTTTAATGGTATGCCTTGGTTTCTAGTACATTTAAGTTACTGTGCACAAAAATACAAAATGCACCAAGACATGCCATGCTATCACAATGGTATTTGTTGGTTGCAATCTGAATTTATATGATACACATATATATGTTCACTCATAGGTAAGAAAATGGCAAATAACATCTCATTAATATCTTATTTGTGACTATTATTATCTTATAATAATAGTCACTTTTTTGTGACTTATTATCTTATTTATTAGACTAAATGGAGAGCAAATAAAAACACGTCTTTATGTCTCCTGCTTTTTGATTTTTGTCTCCTAAGACAACAACCACAGCAATTTCATGTGTCTAGTGTTTGAGCTGATACTCATAAAATCATGAAAACACCCTTATGTTAAAACACTTTCCTCTAGACATTCAGTACCACAGTATATATCAAAATACCATAGTGTTACCTTCCAATACATCACTGTGCCAATCTCTTGCCTTTTTTAAGCTAACCTCACATTTTTAATCTAAATATTTTCACATAGCACGGGACATACTGTATATCCCTTCAATTAAGGTGAAAGACTGCAATCAGTGAAATCTCGTAGCTCCTAGCGTGAAAATGGGTCCAACCTACTTCTGAAGCTGCAGGGACACGCACCACATGACGCCTTTACAGCCCAAGGACGACCCAGCAAGGTGAACAGAAAGAGCAGCTGGCAAGAAAAACTTGCATACTGACAAAATGGTGAAACCCAGTCTGGACAGCGGAAGAGAACCCGGAAGTGTCGTTCTGAATGTGGCCTGGCATTGCGGGAGCAAAAGTACAGTGCAGCACCCTACAATGAATAACTAAAACTCGGTCAAAAGCAGAGAAGAAAAAAGACACAAGCAATCTGAATCTGAAAAAAGTACTGAAGTAATCTGAATGTGAATTTACACTGAAGCCAAATAAAATGTAACTTTTTAAAGTGATCCAGAGTACTGAATTGTAATTGCTACTTTTGTCATTTTAGGAACAAAGTAGGCCATCTATTTAGGCATTTACTCCATTGCTTATCTAAATTGCTTTTAATCAGTGCAACAATGAAATAGATTTAAAACGAAGCTTGTACGCTTTTCTGAAGTAGCCACTGGCGATTAATGAAAATTGTAATTAAAGAATTGATGTAAGCTAATGAGTAATGCTTACACAGTGACAGCACAGAATAGAACATACGTGTTCTGCATTGTAATTGGCTCTTGCCTCTTTGAAGAAGACTGCCAGGGCTCCTCTCCTTGTTTGACTTATTACACCATGCGTGGTAACAATGCTGTACTGTACACACCAAAACAATAGCTGAGCTCCACAAAGATGCAATTAGCGCCAAAAGCAATGTGAATGACTAAGCGTTCTTGCTCAGATAAGCGCTTTTTGAAGACCCTGCAATATAAAGCCATACGGAGCTGCAACTGAGAGCGTAGGCAAGGACCTTGTGGGTCAATGTGAAGGCCCATTGTGTTTGGTTCTCTAAAGGGCCCACAACAAATGGTCCTACAGTTCTTCCTGTAAGCAAAACAATGGTTGTCCAGTTTTCTACAAGCCCACTGCAATGCACAGGCCAACAAACATCCTTTTTCTGTACCAGGCTCAGCCATTCTGCAATTTTCAGTGACAGGAACTGTACCTTAATCAGATCTATAAACAATTGGCCCGGGGACATGTGGGGGCTGCCTGTTCGTTATTTGAGAACAAATTCAAAGAGCTTAACCAGCAGCCAAATTGGACACATTCTGTTTCATCATGTGATGTAAGCTAATTGTTCTTAACTGGGCCTTATTAAAACAATTTAATGACAGAAGCTCAATGAAATACTGTTACACGCTGCAAGGCGATGAGCCAGAACTTGCCTTGCGTGTACGGCTGGTATTATGAATTATGATAAATAATGAATTAATGTATTTAAAGTGGGCACCATACATCGTTCTTTAAAGGAATAAATCACCCAAAAATTACAATTCTTTCATCATTTACTCACTGTTTTTCTAAATCCATCATGTGCTTCTGTGGAACACAAAAGGAGATTTTTTTAGGGACTGACAGCGTCAGTCACATTTACTTTTATTGCATGATAAAACATTCTCTTAAGTATCACAGAATGAAGTCATACAGGTTTTGATTGTTTTGAGATGGATTTCCTGATGGCAGAACTTTTGGGTGAACTGTTAGATTATGGAACATTGTCTCTGTAGATTCCTTGCTTATAATGCATCTGTACAGAGCAAAACCTTAACATCCTTTTTTTTTTTAAAGTCTGCATCTTTATTCTCCAAAAACTGATTATGCATAGCGTTGCAGGGTAATCTGCAACACTGCATCTCATGCGGGGCGACATAAGGAGCGAGAATGCCAGAAGCAGGACTTTGATGCAGTTTAATAGGCTCGCTTGCTGCGGCATATACAATTAATAACCTTTCTCTGCAATATTCCAGCGGTTTTGAAGAGTCTATTTGAGTACGAGAAAAAGTAACATTATTACGACTGATACTTTCTTTTCCAGAAACTCATTTTAGCATTGCTAAGGGAGGGAGGTGCCTGCTGTTTCCTCTGCAGTTTTCAGTTCACTGCTCAGAGATTTTTTTTAGTGACAAACACACAAGACAATCTGAGGAAAACTCGGTTTCCTCTGAATTTTGTGACAAACAATTTGGTTCAGTGGTCAAGGCGATAACAACATTTTGGTGAATAGTTTAGAATTGGCACTTAAAACAAAATAGCCTATATGAATGTTCAACAAGATCTCTTTTTCATAGAGTTAAAATAAAAACATTAAATGCAAACATTTGAAATACAAAGTAATGAAGAGGAGGTGTTTGCACTGTAACCTCTTTTTTTCAGAAACTCATCTGGGAATAAATTAATTTTTGGCAGTATGTTCTAAATCTACTCAAAGAAAGAGGTTCCACACTTATATGCAAAACAACATCTAATGTGTCTTTTATGTTGAGTTGGTAGATAGGAAGACTGAATAGAGCTAATAAACATAAAGTTTTAATGAACAAGTGCTGTTAAAATCATTACTCTGGAGAAAATTAACGTAATGCACAGCCTCAAGTGGCTTGTTGCTTGTGGTCACAAAAGCTAATAAAAATTTTAAAAGACAAATGTTAACAAACTACATGTATTACTAATTTTAAAAGTATTTTCTTTACAGAAAATATAAAATATAAAAATATAAGCTTTACAGAAAATACATGTTTTTCAAATATATAATTATATCAATATTTTTGTCAAAAGTAAATGATTGCAACGGGTTTGTTGTCAACAAAGTGGCCCACAAGGACCTCTGCACCTCTTGAACTTTCATTCGCAGGTCTCAGCAGAATCAAAATTGGTATTGCATTACATATTCGTTGAGAGACTCACTCAGCTTTCTGCCTCCTTCAAGCTGGTTTAGCTTTTCCAGTACGCTGACAGCACACTTCATCCCCCTCATGATTTTGGATCTGTGAAGGGGGAAAGGTTTATTATAAGCGGCAATATAGCGGGTACTTTTATTTCCTCTATAAAGTACAACGAACCGTCCGTGCGTGTTTTTGCAGTGAATTACACCGACATGCAATATACTGAGGTCAAGAAACCAGTACATGTACATGTTCTATCCCAGACAAATTTCTGCATCACAATTAACATGTTCAACAACAGCAGGGGTTTTTCAACAGTGTCCCAATGTAGATTGACAAACAAACAAATCCAATATATGTGGTTTTAAGAAATAAGATGCACAATCTACTATCAGCGTTCATTCATATCACAGTCTAAAATGGCTTTTAAAACAACGACTTAAACTAAAAAGCAATCATTATGCTATTTGCCACATGTGCATGTAAAATATTTCCTCGTTGTGCAAAAATATAGGCATGTGCACGTCAATAACCGCAACTGGATAATCTAATAATCAATATAGATACAGAAAGAATAATCGTTGGTAAGAAATAGTGACAATAAAAATAAATCCCAACATCGTTTTCTCTTCAACACACTCCAAACGTTTAGTAATAAGTATTTCTAAGTGTTGATGGTGTATGCGTTTACCTGCAGCCGGAGTTCAGTGACAGCGCGCTCGGTCCACGCGCTCTTCTGAAATGTGACGCACTGGCGTAGCGCTCTAGAGTGAGCGCTCGCGGACATCCACCACGAACAAGCCTCTGCGTTCGTCGTGTGCTCGATCCATACCTTGTTCTCTTCCCTGTCACGTTATAAGAAACCTCGTACACAGCACACCCTCAGATTATTAGAGTCGGTTACAGAACACGTTTCCACCCCCATCTGTCCACAGAGGGTAAACGTGAACTGTTTTCTCGGTTGGCTTTAAATATCCAATTTCACAGGCGCAGCGCTTCTGGGCATTTGGGTCCGTGTGATGATTATATACCTTTTTGTGATTTACGAGAAGCGACGCCACAAACGGCCCAGGAGAGGTCATTTCTAGTGCCATCCTAAATGGGTTATAAGGGGCTAATTTAAGTGAGCTACAGTAAATATGGGCACAATTCTCTCAAACAATCGATCTTCACTCGATCTACACTCTCTCACTTAAAGATAACCTGTCAACTATTTCTGTTTCTTGGTTTCTTGTCATTTCTGAAATATAATCATGACAATCATAATTGTAACAGGTTTTCCTTCTCAAAACTACTTTGTATTTTCAAAAATAATAAAAAACAATGGCGAGATCACTGCAGATAACTGTTTTCTTTCTTTCTTTCTTTTATTCAGCAGTGTATATATTCGTTCCTCAAGATGGTATGCAACAGACAAACAAGGTGTTAAAAATTATGATAAAAGAGACAAACAAGAAGGTAAAAAATGACTATCAACACTGTCGTGGAAATAGGCACAGGCTGATACAGAGTTATTTGGAATCAGCCCCAGTCCGAGTAAATAACAGTCTATAATATTATGAGGATTTATTGAAGCACTCATACCAGTACTTAGGAACAACTCTCACTCCCATAGTTCCTCGCTCTTATTGCGGGGTATTCTGGGGGTTAATGCTCTATAATTAGCGTGTCAGAAAAGAAAATCACACTATTTTCTTGTAGTCATGTTGGGGCATGATACATAGATTAAAAAAATAGTTTACACTCTAGTTTTGATTTGTTTTAGGGTTAGAGGTTACGGTTTCTTTCAAGCAGCAATGGTTGTAAAAACGGATACGACAACCCACACGTTCTTAGCAAATGCTTCTTTTATTTACAAATACATCTGTCCGGAACAATCGCGCTTTGTTATGTGAGAATTTTTATTTTCTTTTTCTGTTCTACTTAACTTCACCTAACTCCAGCTCATTCCCCTTAGCATGGCTTCTTTTGTAGTGCCAGTAAGTCACCAGTAGATGTCAGGCATCTCCGGATTTAGACTTAAAACATTTTATATAACGTGTTATAGTAAATTAACACAAAACTTTGTACCACCCAGATTACATCACCGAGACAACCAGATGCTCTTATAAACGGTAATTCTTGAAGCCGTTATCCCACATTACAAATTATAGTTATGTTCTATGTGATTTTACAAATTCATAAATTTTGTGGTTAGCAGGTCTAGCTGTAAAAATGTCATAGTGATATTTTCCAGAGTTCAAGATCACCCATGCAGTGGGTCTTTGTGTGGTCATATTGAGACACTCTATGTGGTCATATTGTGCAGTATTGTATATAATACAGATTGTGGAAATGATACAGGAATGCACCTTAAAGGCTATTAAGGAACCATTTCATTGTTTCAGTGTAATAATCTTAATTAGATTTACCTCGAACAATTTTATTGTTGTTTCATTTGTTCATTTTTCTGTACTGTGAGTGATACCACAAACTTGCTTTGTCCTGAGGCCCTAGTTTTGGAAGCTGTAAGCCTAGATTTCTACATGAAGTCGAGTAAATCTGCTTACTTTCAAAGCCACTAAACAAACCCAATGTTCTGCACCATACACAGAAGCCAGGAAAGTTGTGGTGGAAAGTCAATGAAAAATGTACAATTTTGGGGGTGGCCAGGAAAGATTTGCTGTGTTTGTCATCTCTGCAGTCTTTCAACATTTGGACACTTTAAACTCTTGTTTAGTTACTATGAGCCATCTACTAAATGTATTGCATGTATAGCATGCTTGTCCAGAATTAAGTGTGTGTCAAAACTCTTGTATCTTGTCAAAACTTTTGTGCGCTTATTTTGATCTAATAGTATTGTATCGCGCAGCTGACTCACGTCATACGTGTTGCTACGAAACTGGCCTAAGTTACTGGGATCTGAAAGTATGTGTACATTAAAAACCATATTTGATGAAGACTCAACAGCTTTCACCAGTGCCATTGGAAGGCACACAGTGCTGTTTTACTACAGTTGTGGTGGATTTTATTGGTGACATTGGACATTATTAAAAGTGAAGTTCGTCTTAGCTGCACAGATTTGTTGATATAATCTTGCTGAGACAGTGCATTGTAAATTGAATGTGGTTTATCTCTGGTTCAAAGAGCACTTAAAAGGATCTACACCCTAAAGAGGGAAACTATTTTAATTTAATTACTGCAGTGAAGAGTACATGTGGTTAAATTACATCCCCAAAGACTTGTTCTAAGAGAGCTATCACAATTAAGACTATTCTCAGTCAAAAAAGCAAATAAATGAAAAGAAACAAATTTTACTAATAAAGGTGCTGGGCTATTGTTGCTTCTGCCAGGCATATACTGCAATACTTCTTCACTACACAGATGATGGCTCTGTGTGTTCTCAAGTGGACCAAGGCATCTTTCCCAGGCTCTACGGCATGCTGTGAATCATCTGCATTACAAACAGTGTCAGATGATTTCATGATTTCAGTAAAAATCCTGCCCCTCTTCACATGCACGTGTCAGATAACAACAACAGCTCACGTGAAGTAATTTTGGAAAGGATTTTAAAGGCTTAGATGAAGAAGGCCGTCAAAACAGCATCATGTTTTAAAATAGGGTGCACACACATAATATCTCAGGGGAAATTAAAGGTCTTAGGTAAGTCACAATCATGTGTTCAGGATACTGACGAACACTGTGTATAGCATTTTAACCCTGGTGTTTTTGCCTGCTTTAAAGTGTTGTGATGTGATTGCTCCTGAGGTTTTAAACGTACACAGTTTTCAGCATTTGACAGGATATTGAGTGTTATAGAAAGCAGCATTGTGTTTTTCATAGTCTGTTCCAATGTCTTTACCTTGTGTACTATATAGGAACCCATAAGATATAAACAAACTTTTATCAGCTGGGTGCAAGACCTCTGCCAAGCTTATAAGTTATTTAGAAGCTGTGGTATCTGAACCATTTAAAGTAGGGCTATGTATTGGCAAGGACCTCATGATATGATACTTATTGTGATACATGGGTCACCAAACGATATATTACAATGTTGTGGTGCAGTACAAAAATGTAAAAGATAGAGCTGAAAATACTTGCTGTGTACCACCTGTAGTGTTCTGCTATGTGTATCACATTATGTTGATAACCCAGCAGATAAATAAAAACGTTTATTACAGTTTATTAGCAGTATATTTGCATTGCACATTTGGTTTTGATGAAATTTTAACGTCATCATAAATCTGTTTTTAACATGATTTAAAAATATATCATCAATACTAGAGGTTGGAATATCAAAAAAAAAAACTGCAATAGTTAGCTGTGTTGATATTTTTGCACAGCACTATTTAAAAGTGTAACTTTCGATATTTGAACGTCTGAGATTTAAGGATTAACCCTTTTACTGCTTGTTCTTTTGTCTATAACGTTGTCTATTATAAGACCTTGTAGGCAAATGAATAGAAAGTTGGTTTTGAAATAGAACGGTAACCCAAACTAAACCCATTAATGCCAACCACGTTTCCTAATGTGTAACCAGAATCCATTTCTATGGCTTTTGCAAAGCTCAAAGACAGCCCGACAACAGGGTAAAATTTCCACACGTTGGAAATGTTATTCAATCTTTAGTCCAATACATGAAAGAAATACCACACCATCCTCAGAATAGAGCATAACATCAGCTGTTTTATTTAAACTGGTTGCCATGCTCAGTCCTCCACTATATCCACTATATTTTGCCTTCCACGTCAGCTGCCGTCTGCTAAAACCTGTGCTCTGCCCATTTTGTTTCCAATGGCGACAACCAGAAAACCATTGGGTGCAACTGCGGCCCAGGCGGAAGCCCACGGCCAGGATCAGAGGACTTCTAAAGAAGGAGCTGACAGGAGGGAGAGTCAGTACAGCACAGACTATAGTGCTTTGCAAGTTTAAAAGAGCCTCTAACACTCTGGTGAGGCCAGTTTAACATGCAGACAGCAGCACAGCATTATATATTATATATATTACAATATCTACACATTGTACTCATGTAGATATGTATCCTGATATATATGTAAAGTGTTTTGACTGCTTCTCTGTCTTTGATAGACAGGAACAGAATAATTGATGGAGCCCTCCAGGCAGTTCCCATTGACTTCCCACTTAAATTGGTATGTAGTTCATGAGTGTACTAATAATGCTGATACCTTCTGGAGGACTTCAGGGCAGGCTGTGGAACATTTTAATAGTTTAATATTTTAATAGTTTAAACTGTTATACCATGAGACTAATTACTTTTTTAAGCTATGGTTATAGATTATCATACACTTTAATTATCGTTCATAAGGCAGAAGGACATTCATCACGCACACAGACGCTTCGCTTATAGTTTTTCGTTTAGCCTCAAACGACTTCCATCTGGAAGCCAAAAAGATCCATTTAAGATTTAGAGTGGAAACTTCTTTTCCAGGCCCCATTTGTGACACTCTTGAAATGTGACTGTATTCTTAGGTGATTTGAGGTGTTTAGTGAAAAGTGATTGTAGTATTTTCTCCTCAAAAGCACCTTTATGTCTGTGTACGTGCTGTTTTACACTGATGCACAGTGT
>JAZGTI010019478.1:0-11074 GCA_036877585.1 Botia kubotai | reverse complement strand
GCCTCTTATTGTGATTGAAGTTGCTTCCTTGTCCTCATTTGTAAGTCGCTTTGGATAAAAGCGTCAGCTAAATGACTAAATGTAAATGTAATAGGTGAAAGAAGAACATTAACTTGGTGCAAATGAATGTCAAAATGCCTGAAATACCATTAATACTAAGTTGTAATACATTGTAGAAAATGGAAACAATTTCTACAGTTAGGCCATCAAACTGTTAATAGAAGTTTGCAAAAGTGCAAAATGGAATTGATATTCACACAAAATAACCACCTGTGTGTATTTTATGTATGTCAAGATACAAGCAATCTATTCAATGAAAACATGAGATTGAGTAATAAAGACCGCTGACAATGTTTTTGACAGAAAAAATGACATTTAAATTATTATTAAAATGACATAAATAAAACTCACAATGAGTCCAGCAAATACAAATAGATAGATATGTACAAATTATTGCAGACATAACTAGTGTCATTTTTTAAAATGTATTCCATTTCAAACTACTAATGTTTTAGTTGCTGCTACAGAACCATAACAAAGTCCAATGGTCTATTTTACTACAGTAAAAGTGTTAGACTCTGCAGTTGTTACCATTATATGTTGCAATATGACAACCAAAATGAATGTTAATTTCTATTTATTTACACACATATACATTTTAGTCAGTCAACAGCACATTTTGATCTTACTAATTTTTTAGATAATATTTATAAAGAATAAACACCATCATTGGCCCTATAAGTTGATTTTGATTTATGTTCAAGATTCTTATTTTTATAAGAATCTGGGTACTCCATGATTACTTGATAATCAATAGGTTTTAATTGTCTACAATATTATATGCCACAAGATCATAAACAGAAATGAATCAGAGAAAATCTGCATTGCATAGGCATTTTGATTGTCTTTAAGTCAATTTCTACTCGATTTCCTCTGAAAGCAAGCGTCAGAATAAAATCTATGCTCTACCAGTCTCTGTAGGATCTTTACCTCGGCTCAAGTGCCACTTGAATCTTTATGATGGCACAGAATTTGAAGACAGCACAGGAGGGTGGCTTATCTAAATCTTAGTAGCTTTGTGCCACAGGTGCCCAGGAGGCTGTAAGCCTGGCGATGGAGCTCTCAAACTGGGCATCTCCAACTCCAACCTCGCTCAGGCCTGGATCATACATCGAGGGAGAGGACACAGGCAGAGATGTGGTCAGCCCAGAGTAGGACACTGAAGAGCCACGCAGAAACTGAGACGTCAGCCCGCCTGTGATGGACCCTGATGCTGACCCAGAAGGGGTGAGGGTGGTCCCAGCAACAGACCACAAGCTTGGGTACTGGCTGTGGAGAGGCATAGGAAGTGAACCATTAGTCGGTTAATCAAGGAGTTATCTAGCAAAACATAGTATTGGTCTAAAAGACAAAAGAAATTATGTGTAGAAAGTACAGACCTGCTGTTAGAGGTAGTGTTGGTTGTGTGGGCTAGAGTGCCCATCCCGCTTGAGTTGGGTATCTGCAGGGCTGACCAGCTATCATGAGAAGTGAGACTTCCTGAAGAATTGTCCATGTAATTATCTACAAGCCAAGACATGCAATAAATAAATACCATATGCAATTCCAATGATTTGTGCATAGATCTCATTGATCATAAGTATAAAGGGATAAGTAAGGAAGTGAATAATACTACATAAAAATTCAAGAACACACTCTGGTTCCATAAAAAACACTATAAACTTTAATGCTATTGTCTTTTAAGTGTTTAACACAGGACGACTCTCTGTATCAGGGTTTCAACTATAAACTAAATTTATCAGTTTAATAATTCACTCTTACTGGTGTTAGTGCTGCGGTGTGAGTAATGGCTGGGATATGGAGCAGCTCTTTGATTCCTTAAACTGGAGTATCGCTCACAATAGGACCCAGAGGAGTGAACAGGAGTCCCACTGAACTGAGGAGGGTTGCTGCTGGGGCCCATAGGGCCATTACTGGGTAAGAACCAGCCACCAACTGTTGAAAGAAAACACAGATGTGAATATGCTATAAGACATTGTTTGAAAAGAACTTTTTAGTTGGAAACTGTTCGTAAGATAAAAGAATGAGTATTGGTTTACTTACGTTGTGAGTATCCAGACTGCTGATTGTCAGTACTGTGGTCTGGGACTTCCTTGTGGTCACTTCTGTTGACATAGCAACATAGTAATGATCAGTTGTGATCTTGTCAGTATGTACAGAAATGATCAAAATAATTTTATGACTTTTTTAAGCAAAAAGTCATGTTAAGTAATTGTATTTTTATTGTACCTCTCTTTGGCATCAAGGAATGCTTTGGCAAATGGATTGTGCTTGATCTTCAGAGCTGTGATCTGAAAGAGTAAAACAGATTAGACAAAATCTAAAAAAAAAAAAGTTCCACATATGCAGTTAAAAAAATAAAATATAACAACCCCCACCTCTTCATTCTGATAAGCGGTGACAGCAATGAACTGGGTCTCGGGAAAAGACTGACTACTGATCATTTTCTGAATTCCTCCAACTTTCACTATGTGAATCCTGGGTTCATATTTGTGTAAGGAGTTCAACATAATCTGTAAAAAAATAAAAGAATTATAACACTGAACACACCTGGGATGTTCAGATTTTAATTCCAATGTAGTACAAATCCTTGCAAAACTGCAGATATTCAAAAGTTTACATATTAATAAGTTTACATTTGAGAACAATTGAAAAAAACACCAAAAGGCTTTACCTGTCCTCCTCCGTTGAGTTTATTAGAAAGTTTGACTTTGCTGAAGGACACTGGTGCTTTCATCCAGTGCGCGCCGAAGTTGGGTGAGTCTGGATGAATGTAGACGCAGCTCGGGCTCTGAGGTTCGGGTTTGCCACCCGGCACCCATTCACCATTCACATATTTCCACCGGTTATTATCCGCAGCCACAAAGTCCAGCAGGACCGAATACATGGCGTTGGGGTCGAGGCCGGTTACACTGGCTCTGAGCACGGGAAACATTCGTCTACGACGAAGCACGAAGATTTGTCAAAAATGGTCTTTTATAGTATTTAGTCATTTTTAACATGAGTAGAATAATGAACAAACTTAAATTCTAGCCACTCGAAATTATAATCAACTGTGCACGTATCCATAGCAACGCGACCGAAACTTTTTCTTAGCAAAGAATGACCAACATCTGGGAAGGCCTAGCAATAAATTTGTTCGTGGCCTTTAATAGAACGAAATAATTTAAATAATTATGGTTGAATAATTGTCAATAAAATTTATTTATACTACAAAAACGCTGTAATTATTTTTTTCTAGTCATCTTTAGCCCAAAAAAATATGTTGTGAAATGTAATCATACCTTCCAGTCTTGGTGACAATCATTTCATTGGTGAGATCTTTAAATTTGGTCCATAATTCCGCATCCTCTAGGGAAAGTTTAATATCACGCTCGGACGCATCGCCTTTCTCGCTGCCCTTTTGAAATTCGCTTTCCACTGCGCTTAGTAGGTGATCCAGGCGCTGGTCGGGACTTGACGAAGTCATATTTACGATTTTAAAAAAATCCGGTCCGTTAAAGTCCGGTATTGAAATTTTCGTTTGGTTGCGTTGCTTTGACAGAGCGTCACGATCTGCCTTTTTAACGTGTCCAGAGCATTTTTAAAGGCCCGGTACATACCGCATGCTGTTGCGGGGCGTGACACTGAGAGCTAGACCAGGCCCCTCCCGCCCTAACAGCGCCCAATAATTTGACGCCACAAAATGGAAAGTATTCTTGACACACATATTCCGTTACAAAGTGGTCCATATATATATATATATATATATATATATATATTCAGATTTATAATAAACATTTTATGTATAAAATGATTTTGCATTACAAAAATTACTATTTTTGATACTAGCACGGGGGATAGTAGGGATAGCCTAAATCCAACCATATTTTTTTCCTGTTTGCAAGCTCGTCTTCATAACAAAGGGACGGGAGACGGCGTCTGCTTCCTCGGTGCCTTTGAACTCAGTTCTGTATTTGCCAATAATGCTAATCTTTTGTTGTCCCAGATACACACGTGAGAAAGTTCGTGTTTACTGGGGACGGACTATTAGGATACAACCATTAACTTGTCCTGTGTGCTTGTGCTCGACTACATTGTGGATGGCCCTAAAGTTATATGTGAATTTCTTTAATGCAGTAAAGTATAACAAAATAGTTTAAATAATAATATTTAATAATAATAAGTATTTACATGATTTAGCAGAAACTATTGACAATTGTGTATTTTTTATTTCTTACATGCCAGGTTTAATTTTTACTGTTATTATCTATAAATATAGTCCATAAATATAGACAACATTGCAACTATCCTTAACATGAAAATATCAGAGATTACTCAAATGTGTTATATATTAAGGTTTTGAACAACACCTACATTTGCATTATATTAAATTTACTTTTTTTTTTTTAATTATTATTACATGATTGAGGATCCTTGACATATCAAAGATATATGTGTATTTATACAGATTTACACAACTATTAACACATTTACAAGTAGTGATCTGTAATTCTCTGTCTCTTTGAGATGCACTTGGAGATGAGGGGACCTCTGTCCAGTTTAGGGACTGTAAATGTGAAGGATTGTCACACCTTTTCACTGTCTAGCCTGTCATTAGCCACATCAAGCTCACTGCCCTATCCCTCAACTTCTGTTCTATCCTTTCACACACACACACACACACACACACATTGTTTCTATGCCTTATGGGGCATAATGACATAATGACTTTTATGCTGTACAAACTGTATATTCTATCATCATTTAGTATGTTTCATAATCAGTTTCCCCCGTGAGGACCACGGGCTTGTCCCCACAATGTAGGTGTGTGTGACTTTTATTATCCTCATGGGGACATGTGGTCCCCACAGTGGTAGAAAAACATGTACACACACACACACACATATCCCCACACAAACCCTCATCCATTACTAAACCTAACCCCAAAAACTTTTATGCATTTTTAAATTTTCAAATAAGCTTAATTTGGTGTGTTTAGTAACAAGTTTCTCTCGTAGGGACTTTTGGCTGGTCCCACAATGTAGGTATGTGTGAAAAACATAAACACACACATCTAGGACCTAGAAAGGTGATAAACATCATAAAAATTGTCCATTCGACCACAGTGGTTCAGCCTTTATTTGATGAAAAATAAGGACTTTAAAATAACAAAAATAATGACTTTATTCAACAATTTCTTCTGTTAGGGCGCATTCGCATGGTGCTGACAGAGGGGCCGGCATTCTGATATAAAACCCACAAGGAAAAAAATGCACGTAATCTTCTATGTCAACATCTGTAGACATATTTACTAAGATTGTTTAATGTACAACATGAGTCTTCTTCCACTTGTAAACACAGTGCAGCGATTTTGGGTTCTATGTCTGAACGTAGCGTCCTCTGTCAAATGCACCATGGTGCTCTTGTGAACATTGCTGTCTCTGGGGGGGTCAGAAAGCTTTTGAATTTCATGAAAAATGTGTGTTCTGAGGATAAGCAAAGGTTTTATGAGTGTAAAATGACATAGGGGTAGTAATTAATGGCAAAATCCCTTTAAGGTTTAAACTGGATTAAAACCTAATCCTATTATAATTAAAAGGTATTAGATACAAACATTTTTAGTGTATAGGGATTCCAGTAGTCCATAGTGTCTTCCCTGTGACTGACCCTTATAGACAGACAGTTCAGTCAGGAGTTCAGTCCCTTATAAAAAGGACTGTAAACCATGGTACGGTACATCACGATACATGCACATGACATACTGATCACATAATGATATTTCATACAGTATTTTATTTGTCACAATATTTCTATGGGCACCATGGTATTAGCATGTTACATGTTCAAAATACAGTGTAAATTGTTGTTTTAGGTTTAGAGCTTTATAAATTACCCTTGAAGTAATTACCTATTAAACCTTAAACTTTCCAAACCCACTGATTGCATTTATAACATCTTGTTCTGTTGTTTTACAGGTTGTTATGTGAACTTTGTGTTTTTCCGGCCAGCAATGAGGCCTTTTTGACTGTTCCTGTGTGCCGGAGTGAATGGTTTTGTTTGGTGATGTAAGAGTTAAGAGATGCTGCCTCTCTCTGGCGTAAGGACACTCTCACCTCAGTGAGAAATATTACAGAGGGCTGGTGCTCCACAAAAAGACAGTTATAAGACCGGAGGCATATTTTCCACATTTCTCCCCTCCAGCCTAAATCAGTAAACAGAGGAGCTGGATGAACCAGCTTCTGGAGAATAAAAGACACACACACATGCCAATACAAACACATGGCTTTTAATCTAAAGCTATTGAATAAATAATATTGTAATAAATATGCCTGACCCAAGATTTTCTTAAACTGCGATGATACAAGTTCCAAGATTTATTGTAAGTATTACTGTTGTTTACAATAACATTTGCAGAAATACCATGTAGTCTGTATTCTGTGTGTTATACATACAAATTTTCCTGTTTTCTTTTCATTTTATGTAAAGCTGATTTAAAACAATGCAATATTGTAAAAAGTACTATATAAATACGTTTGCATTACATGTGTGGACCATTAATTCATCATAAAAATAATACAAATGACTTCAATTCTCTTATTATAGCATATAAGCCCATCCCAAAGTGAAGTTTAGCCGAATTTTCTAAACATGCCACCTTATTCTGTTTAATTTAAAAATCAATTGCCATAAAGTGATTGTTCTGTATAGAATGTTAACAAAGTTATTAATAAGTACACACACACAACAGAGATAAATAAATAAGGTGCAAATAAAATATTTGGTCAGTTTGTTTTCTTTACAAATTTATTACTAACCAGTTTGAAACTTACTGGATTTGGTTTTTATTGTGCAGTTGGCATTGTATTTTAACGTCTGTTTATAACAGTGGAAAGGTGTTGCCTTGAGGTAGACTGAAACAGTGTTGTGCACGTGAAGAGGCATTAGATAGTCAGTACCTCAGAGACCCCCCAAACCAGATGTGGATTGAATCCTGAGATCGTCTGTCACTGCTCCATTTCCACTTCAAGTTCAGGAAATCTAAACTTTCCTCTGCTAATCACCCTGCCCTTTGAAAAGGATGAAAAAGACTTAAGGGGCAGTAATTGTTCCCCACTCCCTCCCTCTCTCTCTCTCTCTTTTGCCCCTCCCCACAATAGACATCAAACCTTTTGGATGTTAATGAGAGAGGGAAGGTCTAATGAACTTCGTCCTGTAGAGACACATTGAGGTGAGAGCTGACATACAGCCGGTAAACAGCCAGAAGACAGTGATTGTAAGACAAAATCATGGAGACAATTTTTCAGACACTGGTTATTGTAAACACATAAGTAATGTTAGCATTCCTAACATGTGACCACTGAAATGCACTTGTATTGCAGTGTATTTCAGGGGTCACCTAAATATTGATAATATATACAACAAATAAACTGTAAATATATTGTATAATAATTTTATAATTTCATATAACAGACAAAATATGTCCTCAGAACCAGTAATTATTTTTCTTCCTGTGGGAAAATAGAGAACAGAGCACAATAATTACTGCCCACTCACAGTGGCTGTGAGTGGGTTTTTGCCATGGGTTTTAAAGAAGCCATAAATAAAGACTTCTATAAAGACAGTATGTTCTAAGCCAGCCATCTCAAATAAAAATCTAATTATGAGCAACAGCAACAATAATAATAAGCATAATAACAAATGTTTTAAATGTATTTTGTTTTAAGTTATTTAGCTATAAACAAAAAATGTAGGAAGAGCAATACTTAATGTGAATGACTGAACTGGTAAACAACTTTTCTGACTGGATCTTCGGTGGATCTCGTCTCAGAATTATGGATAGTGTGGTTTCTCAACAGGAATTCTGCAATTTTTAAAAGAATGAGGTTGAAATTTGACAATGACTTGTGGTTACTGCGGAAACGTATACCGTCTTTAAAAATCTTGAAACCCACTGTGAAAAATATATATATATATTTTCGCAAAAATCAATTTTTCTGTGAGAGAATAAATAGAATATAATATTATTTTATTTACTCATTAAATATAATTTGCATAAATTATATTTAATTTATGCAAGCCTTAACAATCATTAAACAGTTCCTTAGATTTTGTGGAGTAGTTATGTTTAATATTAGAATAAAGTGTTACATGAATAAAGCTCTGTTCATCTCACTTGAGTGTTAAATTTGGTTGGGGCACACAGGTCAGGCAAACTGAGTGATTTACAGCGTGCTCAAAGATCAGGTTGCCCAGCAACAAAGACAGTGATAAAAACTCATTAGATCCCTTTTGAAAGTTCCGCGTGCTGATATTTGTTTTCAATGCATGCAAAAATGTTAGTTTATATAATTAGCATAAGCTGCCATTGTTTTTATCGATACCTAATCCATGCTACCGCTAATGTTTTTACAATATTAGTCAAAAGTAAATAAACATACCTTGATGAACAGTGTACAGCAGGTTTACTGGACTGATCAGATAAAAGCTGCCATACTCTTGGATATTTCTCATATACAACCCAGTAAAAAATCGATTTAGTCACATTTATCAGCATGTTTATCAGCACATGATCAGCATGAGGAATTGGTTGTACCATAGTTTTGTTATTATTATTTTCACATGTATATAATATAGTGTAAATGTTCTCTGTCGCTTACTTTTTTAGAATAATCTGTTTGGTTAAAAAAGTGCACAACATTCAATATTATTTATGTATTTAATTTAATGTATTCAACATAAATATTATGTATTTAAATAACATGTTTGACTCTATGAAAACATCTTATTTATATGTAAAGGGATGATGTCTAAACTCATGGATGTGTTTAAACTGTTTAAACAGTACTAAGTGTGTGGAACTTACAGTTAGGATGAAGATGTTTCCTTTACAGAGTTGTAGTGTTAACATGTCTTGCTTGGTCATAACTCACTACATACAACTGTAAAGTTTTAGACAATTTGTATTTGTTATTTAAGTATTTGTTATTTAGGTATGGCCATATTATCCCGGTTCTGTCAACACTGCACTGGCTGCCTATTAAGCATTTTTTTTTACTAATTCTACTGATTACCAATAAGGCCCAAAATGGTTTAGCTCCTCAGTACCTGAGTGAGCTCCTATCTCATTAAGGTTCTTCATGTTAACTGTGATCTCAAAATCCCATAATATACCCAGAAAATTAACATTAAGTACAGGTGGTGGATCCCTTTTATACTTCGCGGCCAAACTCTGGAACATTCTTTCAAGGGTTGTCCGGGAGGCAGATACACTAAGTCAGTTTAAATCTAGATTAAAGGCCCACCTCTTTAATCTAGCCTACACATAGTCCTATGGAATTTTTACTTAAATCCGTTAAGGGATTGTTAGGCTGCATTAATTAAGTAAACCAGAAACGGGGACACTTCCCATAAGAACAGATGTACTGGCTCCAAAATAAGTCTGTGTGTATTTCATTTTCCTAAGGTCCTGTAGTCAATAGGAACCGGACTAGATGGTGGAGAGATGAGAAGGTATGACCCCTGAGACAGCCCGACCCAGACCCAGTTCGACCTGACACTATTCCCATTTCCGTGTCAACTAGATGATCATCTTTATGCCAATTTAAGAAAATTACAGTCATAACCTGGATCACCCAAATGCAGTGGGAATATGATGGACTTTTACCTACCTCCAGCTCAGTTAGATTATACATTTTTGTTCCTTGGTTAGTCACAGCAGTGTGGTTATAGCTGCAATTTGTAACATTATGCTTCTGTCACCATCTCTACTTGTAACATTCTATAATGAACTGAAATTTGTCACAAAATCAGACCCAACCGTTTTTTAAATCAATATAAAATTATAAAATATTATAATAAGCTGCCCGTTTTTAACTAAAAAGTTACAAATTGCAGCTTTTATATGCTACAGAAGATTGAGCCTGGTTTCTCCAAATGTTTTCTCTCCATCTATACATCATCAAAGTTTAGGTTCCTTGCAACTGTTACCCTGTTGGCTTGCTTACTGGGGGACTGCTGATATTTAGCTTGGCTTAAGGTTTTGTAAATTGTTATTATTGCTTTTAACATACTGATTTAACTGATTTAAGTCCTAAAGACTTCTGTTTCATTATTTATTTTTCTCCCATTCTCTTTCATTATGCATTGTTCAGATATTTTATGGTGTTACTGCCAATTCTTTATACTCTAGTTATACAAAATTGTATCTTCTTTCTAAGCACCATCTCCATGTTATACAATTCAATTTTATTTATATAGCGCTTTTTACAATGTTACATTGCTTCAAAGCAGCTTTACATACAGAACCAAAGAATAATAAAAACACAGAACAAATGTCGGACATGTTAATGGTATTATTGCAAATAGAATGTGTGGGATGTAAAAAACTAATTAGGCATACTAGGTTTATAGTATGTTTTACGAATAAAAGGTTGACTGAACCAATAAAACCACAAAATTGTTGAGCAAGATATGCGTTCTATCTTACATAGAGATGGCATATAATAGACAACAACTTATGGGACAGGGGTATAAAGGACTTGCAATAGTACCATGAACTACATAACATGCAAAAGTAGCATACATACATAAAATATATACAAATATTATATTATATACACATACACAAAATATAAAAATATTAGACGTTTACAATTTACAAAGCCCTAGGCTAAGTTAGACGTCAACAGTCTCCCAGCAAGCAAGCCAACAGAGCGACAATTGCAGGAACCGAAACTCCAATGATGTATAGATCAGGAAGAAGCCTGGAAGAAGCCAGGCTCGACCAGGAGAGCCAGAGTTCTCACGAGAACAAACAAGTATGACCATATAAACCAAGTTTTGTCAGCTCTACACTGGCTGCCTATCAAGCATCGTATAAATTTTAAAATCCTGCTTATTACCTACAAGGCCCTGAATGGTTTAGCTCCTCAATACTTAAGCGAGCATTTCTCCTATTATAGTCCTTTGCGTTCACTGCGATCTGAAAATTCTGGCCAACTATTAGTACCCAGAATTTCAAAAACAAGTGCTG
>JAZGTI010019477.1:0-11075 GCA_036877585.1 Botia kubotai | reverse complement strand
GAGAGAGAGAGAAAATGAAACGTTAGTGTGGGACGGATCTGTGGTGAGTTTGGCTGAGGTGGCTTTCTCTGAATCGTGCCATCATGTCTGGCTCAACTCCTCTTTATGTGCACAGTGGCACCTGCATTAATCACAGCAGGGGTCTGAGACTCAATCCCTCGTTATTTGTGGCAGAGAGACAGAGAAAGAGATAAAGAGAGAGGGAGAGCTGGCCATCCATCCAGCTAAACAGATTGACAAACCTACAGACTAGAGATGCCAGAGCAAACAGGAGCAGAGCTGAAGCTCCAGTGGGAATCTGGGACAGTGGGGGGGCAAGCTTAGACCCACAATGCATCTGTTTGCTCTGCCTGTCTTGATTAGTTTGAGGCAGTTAACTTCACGATGACTGAACCCTCTCTGTGTGCTGCAGGAAATGGTCCATGGTCAGAATACAGTGAACATAAATCATATGAAGGATTGTACCAAACTGACCTCAGTTTTAATATAATGGGAAATAGCTACATAAACATGTAAACAACCATTTTATGTGGTGTGTATGAAATGAATGCCTTAATGTATACCAATTTAGTTTGTACATTTTCAGGTATAAAGTGGATAATTTCATTAACATAATGATTAATTGATTGCTGCTTTGCCATCCATTCATCCATAAAGCATTAAGACATAAATGATTGAGTGAGATTGTTTTTTTTATAATGTTTGTTTGTTCTCTTTTTTCTAGATAATATTTTCTAGCATAATCTTTATTTTTCATTTTCCAAAATGAACAATTTCCTTTTTGCAAACACTGAAAAATGTATGGGAAAATTAATTTTCCTAGAAGCGTAATATTGTGCTTGGTTATTTATTATTTTTATTGAATTCGAAAATCCTATACCTTTGTAATTGCTTCCCTTTTTTGCAGTGTCTGTTTTTATTTATTTATTTATTTATGTTCAGAAAGTGATTAATCTTTAAAGAGAGCAGTTTTTGTTGGAAACAGCGTGAGAAGATTATGCCCTTTCATTTCAGTGATGGATTCTTTCTGGCAAAGAACCCTTCATGTTTTTGTAAATTATAGCAGTGAAAATTTTGGAAGTTTTGGAAGTTTGTAAGCGAACGTCTTTGGTCATTAATTCATTTTCTATAGATTGTGTTCTAAGCTAAATGAGAACAATTGGCCATTTCTGAGAACATGACTGGTTACAAGTTTTACTTTGCTTTTCCTGTTCAATTTCTGACTTATAGTTGTTTATTCTGAACATAATAGCATCTTGTACTCTGAATCATGTAAATTTAAACGCACAAGGATGTTTGAACATGCACTGCAGTTTAGTGCTAGTACACTGTGTCAGTAATAATGAATGCTGATATGGTCCATAAGTTAATAAAAAAAAACAGCAGTCACAGCAGGTAAACTTACCCATAATTCCAAAGCACAGCAGAGACACAATGTATATTATCTCTAGTTTATAGAGCAATGTTTATATTTTTCAAAGTGCATRTAATGAGATCTTTCTTTCTTACTGGAACATTAGTTTAAAAAATCTGCCACATAAGGGATGTCCGAGGAAATGAGTGCTGCATTATTTATGCGCCACGGCACTGAATTTATGATACAGTAACCCGGTCAGACAGTCGTCCTTTGTCTTCTTTAATACATACAGTAAAGACCCTTTCAACACATGCTGTATGTTAGGGCCGAACTCTTCCTATGGCAATGTATATGCTACTTTTATAGGTCCTGAGAAACTACAAGGATATCACACTGACTGCAAAGATGTGCAATTCTTTTATGAGTTGGTTTATCCTCCTGCCAAGATCTAGCAGCATCCGGCCAAGTCAGCACTTCCGAGTTCTCTTAAACATAAAACAGCCTGAACTTTAAGCCTCGAACCCAAAACCTGATGTGAATCTTACACAGCTTTCCTTTTAAGTTCAGTCAAGTTCTTTGAGACTGATTCGAAGCACTATTTTCAATTTTTAAGAACTTATCTTTTAAGCGCTTATCACTGGAGAAGTGCCTCTGTTAAACTGGGTTAACTGTACAGGCACTCTTGTGCTAAAATTAACGTTTACTACAGAGAACATAGATTTTCCCTCAAGTAGCTGAATCTGAGCTTTATCAGTTCAAGCACATTTAACTGATAGATCTGTAAGAACGTGGGATGGCAGGCTGCCCCTGTTTTGGCAGAGGAAAGAAAATATCTCACTATAATGTGTTGTGTCAGGTGTGGTGATACATGGATTTAGAGGCAGAATGAAGTCATTTATTATTTTTCATGTACACATTGATTTAAATTTCAATGTAAAGCAATTCTTTAAATGGATTCTTATCAAACAAATTCTACATTCGAATAACAAAATAGCTGTAGGGGACTTGAATATAGTCGTATGGACCACTTTTATGGTGCTTTTTATATTGTTTGTTGTCCTTTCTGAAACCTTGACACGTCAACTGTTAACTGTCAATGTAAAATAACATTTATGCCTTGAAATACTACATTTGTGTTTCACAGAAAAAGTGACAGTTGGAATGATCTGAAAACTATGTCAGCTTTGCTCATGAATATTAATTAGGTGATGTAACATTGAACCAGTAGGCTTGTGCTGGGTCTTATGGCTTACAGTTGTGTAAAGGGCATGTTGTAGCAAATGCCCCTGGGCTTTGGTACGACATAAGTGTGAGTAAATAACAGAATTTTATTTTTTATGTGAACCATTGCATTAAATAATTATTCTGTATTTATAAACTCACACCAAAAGTTTATTCTGTGCACTGAGGCCTGGCTGAGTCCAATGTGCTCCATAAATCATTAGGAAGATGTGTGGTCGATCTGTGAAAGGTCAAAGCTTAATTGGGTCTCTGCAGTGATTCAGATAATTTAACCCCATGATTCAGATTACACGTGCACATTTACTTTCAAATGCAGTAATACTAGATGTTGACTTACGATGGACATGTTCTGACCACTAATTCAGACATTTATGGCCACAGTGAAGTAAAAAGTGGGAAGCTGTATTTCGATTATGCAAAGCCGGTTATTCATCAAAACGTAAATATGTCCTTGTATTTCCTGTAAATATTTCACTTGTATATTGTACTACCTTTTTACGGTCCTCAATGCAGTTTTAATACCTTCACAGTGTTTTTAAACAAAGTGTGTATTCTAAAGCATGAATATATGAATGTGGGCAAACATTGTGCCTCTGCGCACCAAAAAACTCCCACACTAAGCTTAGGTATTTGAAGTCGGGCTTCAAATAGACCCCCTGCACCACTCGCAACATGCTTTCCCACACAAACCGCTTGGCTGCTCCTCAGACGAGCGCACAGTACAGTTGCGTTCCCGAGTGGGATAGCGCAGAAGGAAGGGAAAACGCAAACGCTGGAGGAACAGTGCAAAGGGGCAAGGCTACCCTTTGCCGCATTGATCGTTACTGATCGTTTCTGTAAGGAATATTCGGTGGTATTTGTGCACAAACTGCCGTGCGGATGTTTACATAATCAAGCGGTTTACCCTTCAGCACTGAGAAGAAATCAACCAGCCCTGCTTTGTTTTTCTAGCAAATAAAGTCAGATTGTGAATCTTTATTTCATGAGTAGGTGAATGTGTCCGTTCAGCTTGTTTTTCGAGTTCATTAAAAGAATGAGAGTTTTAATTGAAGTCTAACGATTCTTTTGTTGCAGTCTGTCAGGGGAGAGGTTTTGTAGGGTGGGGTTTTTCTGTGTGGTTCCGATAAGACGCCAGAATTACTTTATTTAGTTCAAACTTCTATACGATTCTGTTTTCCTCTGTTGACATTTTTTCTAAATAGAGTCTTGAAATAAATGTTTAAAATCCAAAGTAAAATCCCTTTTTATTTGAAACTGAAACGCAAGCCAAGAGGTGCAACACAATTCGTGGTCTTTACGATGGCAGTATGTTCGATTTCTCAGCACTGTCACCCAACACGAGCTTTTCCTGATTAGTTTATTGAAATGCACAACAAATAAGAATTTGTTGCCTTCACTTTTATGTGCATTGGCCTGTAAACGGCCTGAGCAGATGTAAATGTTGATATCTTCTGGAATGGATATTACTATTACTGGGTGTGTAAAAGAAACACATTTTTCCCACTGGGAGACAGAGCTCATGATCTGTGCAAATCAATGATTGACACCCTATCAGACAGTATAGCAGTGCCCCTAGGGAAATCATGTATATATGTATACATTTATATATAGGAAATCATGTGTATATGTATACGTGTGTATATATAAGAAATTATGTGTATATGTGTGCATGTGTGTATATATAAGAAATCATTTATATATGTATACATGTATATATAAAAATAATGTGTATATGTATACATGTGTGTATATATAAGAAATCATGTATATATGTATACATAAGAAATCATTATATATATATATGTGTGTGTGTGTGTGTGTGTGTGTGTGCGCAAGAGTAAAGCTTTTATATGTGTGTGCAAGAGTAAATCCTTTCAAATACATACAGTATCTCTGACTATGATTTAAAAAAAAAAGCTATGAATATTTTTGGTAGATATGCACAATTGTTGAAAAATGGTACTGTACTGTAAGTACTGTAGAATGGATGGAGAAAGTTTAGTCTGATGTATTTTATGCTTTTGATGTATAATCAGATCTACACCGTAAAAAGACCTGAAGTGAAAGTGTCGTCTTTTATGAAAATAATATTCATTTACATTTATGTATTTGGCAGACACTTTTATCCAAAGTGACTTACAGTGCATTCAAGCTATACATTTAATCCAATAAATTATACATTTTAAACCAGTTGAGCTACAGGAACACTACATATTCACTCAATATATTTAATATTAAAATATATTCTATCCTGGCTTAAAATGTAGAGATGGCTAACTATTTGCACTATTACACTTTTTCAACTAGTGTTGTAACTACACATATTTTACGCTGCGTCGAGCAGTATTTTATCTGCAGCGGTTAGTAAATCGTTAGTATGACAACATTTTTAGTCCATGACTCATGACTTGCCAACAGAATTTAAAAAGATAATGACACAGAAAGTCTCGCATGATAAATGCAGCATTATGATGATGAAACTATGATGTATTATGTTTCTGCACCTGTGAATGTGTTTGTCACTTTTCTCTGAATCATATTGACCTGCTGTATGTCACGCAGCCACAAGCACTAATATGATTAGTCCGGTTTCCTGGAGTGAAAATAGCTTGTAAAATCTTTTCTCTGTGTTGTATACATCAAAGATCAAGAATGGATTAAAACGCCACATTTTAATATGGTGGTTTGAGTTTCTAGGAAAATAATTTTGACAATTGCAACTTCAGCTGTTAGTTCGCAGTAAAAATCACCCGATTCACTTTGAAGGTTATCGTACCACAGCTGGTTTTCACACAAGCAGAAGCTTTCTGTCCTTCATCTCTTGCTATAATTCACACATCAGTGCCAGACTCTCATAGAATCTCGGTGATGTCATTTCCCCGAAATGACCTTTTTCCACAGGAGGTTAATTACGAAAGAAATGAAAGAATCTTTAACTGTTTTGTAATCTGTCGACTAACCGAGAAGCTCTTTCTTTTCAGCGTCTGTCAAATGTGATGACATTTCTTTCTATCATACCATTGAATTTACTAAGATAAAGGTAACCATGAAAGCCCAGACTGCTAATCTTTTGACTTACCATACCATAAATACAGAACTTATTTTTAGTAAATTACAACTTCAAGGCAAAAATTACTGTTAAATTCACACAAAACAGTGTCTGTGAAATCCCACAGTGTTAATATATCATAACCGTATCATTACATGCATTCTGACTCTATTGTTACTCTGTCCAACATGTTAAATTGCCATCATATTTAATCATTTGATCACTGGGTTGTTCACAGCAGTGCATAAATCATAACAGTTTTTCAGGCTTTGAATATCTAGACGTTCTGCGGGCGATTAAACGCTGTTTGGTGCTCAGCATTGGCTGCTGGTGCGTGATCGAGCTGATGAAATAGTGGGGTATTAAGAAGTAACCTGTAATCTGTTTGATACATATGTGACTAACTCCACAAATAAAGCAATTCACCTGAGAATCGCTGCGTGTATTGAAATGTATCTGTTTTGAGGAGCTGAAGGGGGTCAGTCCTGTTTGTCCAGACCTGGCGTGTTTATGCCAGCTACATTATTCTAGCCTTGGTTCTGTTCCTCAGTGCTGAATCAAGCCCATTTTTGCCCAGTAGTAATAGCTGTTTTGCAGCATGCGAGGGAGGGGGAGTAAGTCAGGGCTTTCTCACATAGGCTGCACAGCAATGCTGCCAAATGGAGATTAAGGTTTATACTGGCACTGATAAATTAGTAACACTCAACAAAAGGTTTTGGACCGAAATCCTGCCAAATAAATGATGCATGTAGTGTTAAAGCCGCTAATTTGAGGGTGTTGGACTGTGTGTACATGATCAACATGGCACAATTATATTCGGTTTTTCTATTTCATGGGCCACCTTTTTTTAATAATTGAAAGCCTTTTTCCCAAACTTATATATGAGATAATTGAGAAATAAATGGGTGAGTTTAAAGAGACAGTCCGATAAATGTTCTGCTATCATTTACTTACCCTCATGTTGTTCTGAATATAATTATTTATTCGTAAACAAAAGGAGATATTACACAGAATTTCCATAAAAGGGAATGGGTGGCTCTAGAAAATAACGTTAAAGTAGTCTGTATGACTTGAGCGCTGTATTGCAGTTCTGTTTTCGGTAAATAACGATTTCTGACAGAATTTTTCATTTGAATTTCTCTATTAAGGGATTCTCGGAGTTCTAAATTCATAAACAAGACAGGCCACACTAGAGTCAAAAGTAAACAATGAAACATCATTTGCAATCGCCCACTGGTTTAGTCATTCGGATCGTCTTTGATTCAGATCAAAAGGCTCGAGTCAGAAAGCTGGCCGATGTCAGTCAGTAACAAACGCAATTATATATGTTTCCCGATGGGTGATGACTTTTAGAACTGAAACAGACATAAAACATTGAAGTAGCATGACAGTCCCAAATTATGCACCATAAATTACTCATTAAATTACTGTCTTTGAAACTTTTGCCTGATTATATCATATTGTTTTGCAAAGAGCCAGAAAGATTTCAGCTGATTATCTAATAGTCCTCCTCGAACCACAGCTGTCTGTGTAACAGAAACGCATTTCCCAGTTATCTGTGTCATAGGGGAGATACTGCATGTGGATGTTTGTCACCTGTGGCAAATATGTACCACAAACCATCTCAGCGGAAATGACAGATCTCAGAACAGTTTTTTCAGAAGCAAAATGGTTCCCTATATAAAAAAGCTTAACATCAATACATGTGCTTGAATGAGTAAAATGAGTGTCATTATTACAAATCCGGTATTATAATGTAATGAGCCAGATATTACGCTGCTTTCAGAGAATGATAGAGAGAAAAAGGTTGTATTAGAAGATCTTTGTTATACTGTGTTTGTAATCCCACTGGAGGAGATAAGACCAAACTCGCTGTGTTAGCGGAGGGATTTATGCACTGACTTAAACAGAAATTTAACCAGCCACTGATTGGTGGTAAGTTTATCACAAACTCTTAATTACTCAGAAGTGTCACAACACATCTGAGATTTGCTTTTTTTGACAATTTACGTTTCCGTGAATCAAAACTTCTCAGCATTTGATGATGCAGATAAGTCAAGCTAATTTTGTTCCTCTCTCAAATTTTCTCTTCAGTGAGTTGATTTGAGATGAGGCTGTTTATAAATATGTGCCAAAAATAGTCATTTTCATGTGCTGCCATCAGAATCAGAGGCATTGATGAATGTGCTGTAGTTTGTGTGGTAGTTATTTTTTAACACTTAATTGTGAAATTCTCAAATATGGAAAGCAATTAGTACAGAAATTCTTTTTACTTGGAAACTTTACGACGTAAAATGTGACAGCTCATTAAGACAATGAGCATGTATGTCTAACCTGTCTAATCTGTCAACTCATTGTTTTTAAAGATTTGATTTCTAATACATTGTGATACATTGTGGATGATTACTTTGACATAATAATCATTATTTACTTGACAATTGCAGTTTGCTGTGTTACTAAAGCATTTACAGTTGCACCCTGTTGTTAAATCCGGGGCCATTAATTATTCATGGTTTTGTGTAATCTCAAAAATAGAAATATATAAGAGAAATATTCAGAGACCATCTTCCCTTCAAACAGATCTCTGATTTTCATATTGACTCAATTTAAAAGCCAAAGCAGACATATGCATTTTTGCATAGTGCTTCCTTAGACCCTAATGCCTAATCCTAAAAAGATCATTCCAAACAGAAGAGACTGCTGGCAGTCGCCCACCGCGTGACCCAGCACGACCCCGAATATTGAGCCTGTCTGTGTACCAGCACTGCAATCAGTGCAACCCCTGTGACTCCAAAGCCTACTGCTTGATAGGTTAATCTTTTAAGATCTTTTCCACAAAATTGGGAAAACACATTCCGAAGGAGTTAAATCATATTTCAGGTCCTCAGTCAGAGAAAAAAGGTGCCAAATGTTCTTCCCAAGTCCGTGAAGCGGAGGATTAAACGCGTGCCCTCTGTTAGCGTGATGTGAACGCTGTTACAAAGCAATCCCCGCACCAGCAGTAGAGGCAGGGCGTTCACATGACCCTGCGTTATGCACTGGTAAATTCCCATCAGATCTGCAGCGTTCATTCTGCTGTTGTGCCCAGTCACCGAATCTCTCAAGCAGTGGAGATCTCCGCTGTGGACATCTGTGTGGATGCTGGTGAGTGTATGTTGTTTATAAATGAAGCTAAACTCCTTATGAGTTTCTGGGAGATGTAGGTTCATTTGCATAAAACCTATGGTATATAACCTAAAGTATAGGACAGTTACTTTTAAATGGCAGGCAGGTTTGTAGCTTCGCTTGTTTTCCCTCTTGCTTGCTTGACCAGGTCTTTGGCCTTTGACAAATCTCAATGATGGCAGTGTGAGACCCTCCTTCATCCAGTGAAAGTGCAGGAAGTGAATCGTATCATTTACTGTGGCCCCAGAGGCCCATGGGTGAACTGAAATGGCCTCCTATACAGATGTGTACAGATCTGCAGGTCACTGGGTATCCACCATAGGCATGCAGCCGCATTATATTTTGAGTTAAAATACAAAAGTATTTTATTGCGAGAGAATTGTTTTCTCCCAAGCCATCTTAGATCTCAGCCTGTTGTTGAAGTCTTGCAGCAAAGGTGCTTGATTGTTAGATATTTGACTCTATAAACAGCCCATTGTAATTCATCCCAGAACCCTTTGCAGGCAATTTTCTGTAGCATATTCTTTCCTCACTGATTCTGAATATTTAGATTCATCACCATGCTCACTGACATACACAAAGGTGCCCCGAAGCAGCTGCTTAAATCTGCTGCAATCAAATTGCATTAAACTTTAAATATTCTCCGATTCCAGTCTAATTAATCACTTGTTTGAGGGTCCTAAAATTCCCTCACATACACAACAGAACAGCACTTCAGTTTCATTACAGGCACCAGAATAATAGCCTTGACTGGATTTGATTCCTGTGAAATCAAATGGAATCTCTCATTTGTTCTGTTTTTCCCCCCGAAAGATTTCAAGATTTCTGTGTTGTTGTGTAATTGAGTTATATAGAGTTATACAGGGTTCTCTGAAAGTTCACGTTCATTAAAGCAACAGTTTACCAGAAAATGAAAGTTTTGATATAATTTATTCACCCTCATATAAATGCATGAGCCTTCATAACATGAGAAAAATTAAATAATGACAAAAACATTTTTGGTGCACTGTTCCTTTAATGAAGTTTATTTTACAAAGTTCGGGATGAGCACGATCATGTAGTACAACCAATCATTACGCAGGGAGGTGTATATGGCCATCCCTCACCTCTGTCCCAGGGGATGTCTCTGACAGTTTTGCAGCATCCCTCTGCCACCCCATCGCCTCACTCTTGGCTGATATCTGCCTCTGTCAATGATGGGGTCGTGCAAATTTCCAAGCTCTGAGCCCTCCCTCCGGACAACAGGCCAAATATACATATATTTATGATAATTTGCTTTTGAAAATGAAAAAAGCAAAATGAAAAAGCAAGGTGTTTTGAAATGAAAGGAGCTATGAAAAGGCAAAAGTTTGATTTTTACAGCTTGAATCTTTTGTTGTGTTTTTGTGTATAGTGTTTTGACTTGTGGGAAGACAGTTCATTGTATTATTCCCAATTTTGTGGCTTGTAATTTTTTGCATTATTATTTTGCACATAACGCCTACCTCAGCTGGCATTTTTGCTCTTCAAATGAAATCCAATTATTGCAACAATCTAACAGAGCTGTCATCACGAGGTGTGTTAGTATAAAGACGTTTGGAGTGCTCTAAAATGGCGGCAAGAGAAAACGGTCAAAGCAAACAAGTCTAGAGGCTTCAATAAATAATGCTGGACTTGGGTCCAAACATAGCTGTTGTTGTTTAGGATTCAGAAGGTGTTCACTGTGAAAAAATAAGGTGGATAATGTTTTCCTATGGCCAGGCTACGGATCCCTAACAGACTCTCTGAATGCATTTGTAAATGCCAGGGTGCTCTGCATTTTCATGTTAATATTTCTCCTTATATCGTGAACTGACTTTACCTTTACCATGAGTGTGCTGATCTCTGTGGTGTATTTGTGTTGTGTGTGGCCTTGAAAAGAGGCCTGAAACTGACAGTGCCAGCAGAGCCCGAGGCCTGTAATCTCTGTGTGTGTGTGTGTGTGAGAGAGAGAGAGAGATAGAGAGAGAAAGAGAGTATGGCGCGAGAGAGAGTATGGAGAAATATGTGTGCATTATATGCAGTCATATTTTTCTGAATTCTCTATAGATGGCATATATAGATCAAAGGCCAGGCCCTGTATGCTTCAGTATTTTTGACAGTGTCATATCTTATTCTGTGCTAATATTGATTGTTTGTCATTTCTTTCAAAGTCCCAGCATCCAAAAGAAACATAATGTACTTTCTTTTATGCTGTAAATGGAGATATGGGTCTATTTTTGCAGCTATAATGTACCATGTCTC
>JAZGTI010019476.1:0-11075 GCA_036877585.1 Botia kubotai | reverse complement strand
AGGCAGATACACTCTGTCATTTTAAATCTAGACTAAAGACCCACCTCTTTAATCTTGCCTACACATAGTCATATGGATTTATTACTCAAATCCCACAAGGGATTATTAGGCTGCATTAATTAGATAAACCGGAACCGGGAACACTTTCCACAAGAACAAATGTACTGGCTCCACACTAAATTTTTCTGTCTTTCATTCTCCAAGGTCCTGTAGTTAGCTGGATCCAAACTGTGAGACCAGATGGAGGAGGACTTGATAGACTAGGATTTGATAGACTTCTTTAGTAAACCTACCGTTATTTACATGACAACTTTTAGCTTTATTTTGTTTCCTGCATAGTCACAGCAGTGTGATGTATAGGCTGCAATTAGTAATATTATGCCTTATCGGTTTTTGTTGGCACGATCTCTCAGTGCCCGACATATTATCAAATATCAGTTTTCCATCAATAATTAACTATAACTCATCAAAATCAACCGTTCGTATCTAAAACAACAACAATTTAGTGATTTTATCGGTTCAGTCAACCCTTTATTCGTAAACATACTATAAACCTATCATACCTAATTAGTCTTTTACATCNCACACATATTATTTGCAATAATACCATTAACATGTCCGACATTTGTTCTGTGTTTTTATTATTATTCTTTGTTTCTCTACGTAAAGCTGCTTTGAAGCAATGTAACATTGTAAAAAGCACTATATAAATAAAATTAGCATAAGCTCACCTTAACCCCTTGTAATTCCTCCCAAGCAGTGGAGGTGCTAGACGGCCGACCCCTTTGTTTGGGATGCATTCAACAGATTACAGAGGACATTAATCTATGAATAGGGGTACTCCATACTGAGGAAATCCATTTTTATGTCATCCCTTCTCCAAATCACCCCATTATCCTCGAGCTGCCATGGCTATGTACTCATAACCCTGTCATCTCATGGAAGGAGGGACGAATGTCTCCCTTGTCTTGCTTATCCCAAATTACTCGTCGACCAGGACCTTCCTCCTCTCCAAGAGAAGCTCATACCCCAGATAGCTTTGGGGTATGAAAATTTTGTCCAGGAGACAGACCCTGCTGGATTTAAACATGCTTATCCATTTCTTTTGAAAAACATAAAAGTGTCTTGACACCAATAGAGTTCAAAATGTCTTTGAAAGCCAACCCCAGTGCATCCTTTTTATTATCCAAGTGGATGTTGAAATCACCAACAATTAAGACTTGATTAGGCCAGTACTACTTCTGATACAAAGTCAGCAAATACCCTGGTGGCCTGTAGATAGTAGCCAGTAGAAACGACAAAGTCTCCTTATTTTCCCCAGATGAAGTTATATTGAGCACCATTACTTTTTTTTTCACCATTACACCATTAAGAATTGTAACTGAAGTCAGATCTGTGGGTAGCTGTAAAAGTATTCCTATAAAAAGCTTTATTAATTGTTTGTCTGTATAATGTATCTTTTGTATTTGTTTAACATTGATTAAATTGCATAAATTGCATAATTGTTTACAGGGTTTATTGTATTTACCAGTTGGGGGGGGGGGGCAGACACAGTCTCTATATTATAATATTTGAATGATTCTATGAGTGACATATCTGTGACGTGACGGCTAGCAGACGGTTGGTTAAGCCAGTCTGTCTCCTTCCTGACCTGGGCCCCAGTTAGTCAAATATTAGTAGTATTAATAAGACTATGTGCCAATTTCTGGTCAAATAAGCAGCACCAGCCCTAGAGTGATGGAGGCCATCTCTTTTCAACAGATCAGGTCTACCCCAAAAACGTTTCCAATTATCTATGTAACCTATATTATTCTGTGGACACCACTTAGACATCCAGCCATTTAGTGATGTCTGCTATGTTTCTTGTCACCACGATAAGCAGGGAGGGGGCCAGAGAATATTACTGTGTCCAACATTGTACTAGCAAGTTCACACACCCTTTTAATAGTAGAGTAGAACATAATTTGTGCCAACGGGTATAATAATCTTACTAAATTTACGTTTAGCTTTAGCCAGCACGTTTAGATTTGCTTTATTGCATTTGACTATGGTGGCTGGTGCCTCTATTTTCACATTTCGTACAATAGAATCTCCAATAACTAGGGCACTTTTAACAGGTGTCTCAGTGGGTGCGTCACTGATTGTCGGAACGGAAGAGTGGTGTTTTGTCCTGCAGCTATGCCGTCTCACAGTCACAAGTTTTCACTGCTGCGGGGATCTGCAACCGGAACAGAACAATGTATGGACCTAGTTTGCTCTAATGCCCTACCCCTCTTAGTATCCTCAAGTAAAGTCTGGATGCGTGTCTCTAATTTTGAAATCTTCTCTGTCAGTCTAACTATTTCCCTACATTTATCACATGTAAAACCCTCAACGCTGACAGAGAAGGCTACACTAAACATGGCAAACAGTGTATGGTACAATAACAGGAGAATATGCAATGACTCGCAATGTCATTTTTCATGTCAAAGTTTTTCATGCAATGAAAAACGCAGGAGATGAAGACAGTAAACACAGTAAACACAGATAACAGCTAACTGGCTAGCGCGGTGCTAACCCGAACTGCGTCATCTGTAGTGGATAACAATCATTTACATTACATTTACATTTAGTCATTTAGCTGACGCTTTTATCCAAAGCGACTTACAAATGAGGACAAGGAAGCAACATCAATTACAATAAGAGGCAACAGTAAATAAGTGCTATAGACAGGTCTTAGGTATTTCAACACAGTATAAGAAGTTTTTTTTTTTAAAGAAGTAGAAGTGGGGGTGTGTTAGTAAATTAGTCAAGGAAGTGAAGACGAAAAAGATGAGTTTTTAGTTTTCTGAAAATGCCTAATGACTCAGCCATTCTGATGGAGATATGGAGTTCATTCCACCAACCGGGCAGAGTGAAAGAGAGAGTCCGGGAGAGTGATTTCTTCCCTCGCTGGGATGGAACCACAAGGCGACGTTCGTTAGCTGAACGCAAATTTCTGGTGGGCACATAAGTGCGAAGAAGTGAGAACAGGTAGGAAGGTGCGGATCCAGTAGTTGCCTTGAAGGCAAACATCAGAGCCAATCAAAAGCTAGCGGTATCTTAATTAATTCAATATGATGTAATCAATTCACAAACAAATTACGTTTAATAATTTAGACACCAAAATGTAATGAAAAAAGAAAGTAGTGAGAAACGAGAATCAGAGCAAAACTAAGCAGAGGCACAAACACAAACCACTTGCAGCAAGGCAGACAGGAACCAGAAATGTAAAGCTGTATTAGTTCTGCCAGGGTGATAATGAGGTGGAGAATCAGTACTCTTAACTAGTGTACTAAGTGCAATATACATGAAACAAGATATAAATAGGAAATATCTTTACTCTGTGGCTATATTATCAGCATTAGCTTCATATGACTGAGAATCTAGCATATAATTGAGTGGGTCTGGTAATGTTTGTTTGACCCAACAAAGCTGAGAAGAGGCAAATACAGCACTTTCTCCTGACCCTTTGGTGTTATAAGCTCATGCTTTTAACACTAACCTGGGCTTTAGACTTCTTAACACCAGCATACTTATCTGCTTCAAGCTGAAGTCCAGACTTTTGAACAGTGATGAAGATCCTGTAGCTCAAAATACACTTGGTTAAAATCCCAGGAAACGTGTTAATAAATGTATATACTCAAAAATGTAAGCTATGCCATGAATGCACGGTATGTTGCTGTAGATGAAAATATCTGCCATATGCACAAATGTAAACTTTTACATTAACATGATCATCAGATCAAATACATTTACCATTGACATACACAAAACAATATATTATACATTAAATATTCAAAAATACACAGATATTGTGCTATATTTTAGTAATCTTCAGTGGTTGTTTTGAAAATCTCATAGTATTATATGTTTCATCGAAATGGCAGAAATAATCTCAGATCTGTGTAGGTAACCATGAAGACATGGATGGCTTTCTGAAGCTCAGTAGTGGGAAGAAGAAAGGTCTGGTGCCAGCAGATTTACTAAAGGAGATCTGAGAGTCTAGTGTCGCATCTCCACTGCAGTGAACAAATGTCATTTATTGAGTTGAATTTTTCATCATCATTAACTTTATCCTCCAGCTTGTTGTTTTTTTTGTTTTCACATCAAATATTGACAAAGATTTATGTCTGTTTTTTAGGGAAAGTGAAATGTTTTTGACATGCTATTCACACCACATAGTAGCATACTAGACTGCTTTGGCATGAGGTTTTAAAAAACAACTCTGCTTTGTTATCAGAATTTCATGAAAGCAATTACAAAGCTTTAATTGCCATATAAATATCAAATGCATTATTAAGTACATTATTAAATAAAGAATAAAGATAGCAATAATATGAATGACGAAAACAGCATTTAAAGCTTATATATCAAGTAGTAGTTTAAAAACGTTTTGCTTGCTAAAAAGTTCATTTAACTAAGCTTATTTAGGTGTTGTTACGGAGGAGGTCGCTCCTCCTCCTCCCTGTCGCCAGAGGGATCCGTTCCTAGGACTGATGACTTCCTGTTTGCCACCTGTCTCCAATCAACCAGGCTATAAAGCCCAGTTTCACGCACCAGTCGGTGCGATGTCTTGTATTGCCATTAGCTACATTTCAGAGCATTTTCTCGGACTGCCTTCTCGTTGCCATTTGGATTGTTTATCATTTTTAACTTTTTGCCCGATTTTGAATACAGACGTTGTTGTTGATTGTTTGCTGCCTGCCTCGACCCAGCTGACCAGGTGTGAGGTGATCTGTAATTTATTTTACTATTAAAATGGTTCACCAGCTTAATTGATTTAGAACCACTGAAAACAGAATAAAACTAAAACATTCAGCAGATGAACACTGTTACATTAAACATAATTGTCTTCAATTATGTGTACAGTACTGTATGTTATGTGTACAGTACATATTGTATTCACTGTACCTGTACCTGTACACATCTGTAACATCTCTAAACATGTTTTAGGGTGTATCTGTTTCTTTAAGACATGTAGTTGGTTTGTGATGAACATATAAACCATTGCTAAAAGGTAGGAAGGTAAAAGTAAAATCTTGCACCACAGTGATGCCCGATGAATGAGTCTGGTGAATGAGAGGGTCACCTTAATGCGACTTTAGGTTGCAGAGGATAAGGCTCTGATTGTGTTCAGTATTTATTTACCAAACCACAGTTCAGGGTATCCGACCTGCTTAAAGATACTGAGTAGGGTCCTGAAAGGGGTGGTGCTTGGGGACTCCATAGTTGTACTGGGGGATGCTCATGGTGGGGATGATGGAAAAACCTGGAGGGGAGTAACTGGAAGGAACAGCCTGCCTGATCTGAACCTGAATGGTGTTTTGTTGTGCCCATCACAGATTGGCTGTAAACACCAATTTCGAGCATAAATGTACTTGGTCAGACAGACAGACCCAGTAAGCCCAAACGAATTGTGAGGGTAAACTTTTGGTTGGCCTCAAAGAGGTTCTGGCAAACCATGGGGCAGCTTGAGGAGAAAGCAGAGGCTTGTCCAGGCTGTTATATGGAAAGAACACTTTCAGGATATTCTGAACCCTGAGAACACATCTTTGCAAGATGGAGTGCAAGAGGACAAGAGGACAAGAGGCAAGAGGACTTAGGGGGGGCATCACCCATCTCCTTGGTCAGAAATCCCTGAGATAGTTATAAAGCTTTGAAGTGACAAGGTGCCGAACAAGATTCACCCTGAGTTACTGAAGGCTCTGGATGTGGTTGTGCTGTCTTCAACATTGCCTGGTGACTTGCAGACAGGTGTGGTTGTCCCCATTTTTAACAAAGAGGACCAAAGGGTGTGTTCCAATTATTGAAAATCACGTCTCTCAGCCTGCCTGGGAAGTTCCTATGCCAGTGTGCTGGAAAGGAGTATTCACCCAATTGTTGAACCTCTGTTGGAGAAGGAACAATGGAGATTTCATCCCGGATATGGAACAGTGGACCAGCTCTTTACCTTAGCAAGGATCCCTGAGGGGGCATGGGAGTTTGCTTGCCCAGTCTACATGTATAGTTCTGTAGATCTAGAAAAGGCATTCAACCGTGTGCACTGGGGTGAATTGTAGAGGGGGCACTATGGGAGTAAGGGGTACTGGGCCGCTTGTGCGCAGAATCTGGTTCCTGTTTAATCAGTGCAAAAGCTGTTTCCACATTGTTGCTAGTAGTTAAATGTTAGTAGAAGTTCAACGTTTTAAATATTGCAAATCCTGATGTACAATGCAGAATGTTCATGTACATTTGAAACAATTGTAATATTGCTTTAATTTAAATTTGCTACCACTGACTCACAGAACATCTTCAACATCATCTAATAGATGTTAAAAGACTTCAGCCTCCTCAAAAAATAGAGGCGGCTCTGGCCCTTCTTGTAGACGGCTTCAGAGTTCTTAGACCAGTCCAATTTATTATTCATATGGACTCCCAGATATTTATAATCCTCTACAATATCCACTAGGACCCCATTAAGAGAGACAGGGGTCATAGATGCCCCAATCCTCCGCAGGTTGACCACCAGCTCCTTTGTTTTTTCCACATTGAGCTGTAGATGGTTCTGCTCACACCATGTGACATAATTATCCACTGTAGTCCTGTACTCAGTCTCCTCTCCACCACTGATGCAACCAACTACGGCTGATTCGTCAAAACATTTCTGAAGATGGCAAGACTCACAGTACAATAGCTAAAATCTTCAGTCTACTAATCATATTTATTCGATTCCAGTTTGTTGCTGTAAGTGAAAAGGTGTCATACCAATCACAAGTCCAATATGGAGTACTGCAGTGCTCAGGGCTTGGGACCCTACCTTTCACCCTGTACACCTCTGGGAGCAATTACTAAAAGACATAGAGTTAGTTTTCATTGTTATGCTGATGATACTTAGCTATACATTTCTTCTAGGCCCAACGAGACTCATAAATTCACCAAACTAACAGAATGCATAGTCAATATCAAAACTTGGATGACAAGCCACTTTCTGCTATTAAATTCAGATAAATTAGACGTTTTACTTATTGGACAAAAACCCTCCTCACGGAACAACATAGAACACTGACTCACTTTGGATGGATGCTCTATAAAGCCTGCTTCATTAACCAAGAATCTGGGTGTTATTTTTGATAACAATTTGTCCTTTAAAAGCCACATTTCATATATTTATAAAACTGCGTTTTTCATCTTAAAGATATATCAAAACTACAACACATGCTTTAAAAGCCAGACACAGAAAAATTAATTCATGACATCAAGACTTGATTATTGCAATGCCCCACTTGGTGGCTGCCCTGCAGGATTAATTAAAAAATTCCAGATGGTTCAGAATGCAGCAGCCAGAGTTCTCATGAGAATGAACAAGTATGACCATATAAGACCCACCTCTTTAAACTAGCCTACACATATGGATTTATTACTTAAATCCCTTAAGGGATTATTAGGATGCATTAATTAGTTAAACCGGAACCAGGAACACTTCCCACAAATCAGATGTACTGGCTCCACACTAAATCAGTCTGTCTTTCATTCCCCAAGGTCCTGTAGTCAGCTGGATTCAAGCTCTGAGACCAGATGGTGGGGACTGGAGTGAATGACCCCTGAGACCCTGAGATCATTAGCAAACCTACCATTATATACATGCCTACTTTTAGCTTGGTTAGTTTCTATAATTTGTTCCCTGCTTAGTCAGAGCAGTGCAATTAGTAACACTATGCCTCACCATTTCTGTTGGCACGATTTCTGAGTGCCAGTCATATTATCAAAGATAATTTGGAACCATCAGTTTCTGATCAATAAATAACTATAAATCATTATAATAAACCTGTTCGTATCCAAGACAGTTACAAATTGCAGTTTTAATATGCCAGAGGAGAACTGGCCCTCCCATGTCACCTAATTATATACCTAATTAGGTATATGTCTGATATTTGTTCTGTGTATTACTATTTTTTGTTTTTTATGTAAAGCTGCTTTGAAGCAATGTAACATTGTAAAAAGCACTATATAAATAAATTGATGAATTGAATTGAATACAGGGTGAAAAGAAAAGGAGACAACACAGTCCCCTGTGGAGCTCCAGTGTTGCAAACCACTCTGTCCGACACACAATGCTGCAAGCGAACATATTGTGGTCCCAGTCAGAGAGGCACAGGCTTTAAGCACCCTGGGATGGATCTTATCTGGGCCTGCAGCCTTGCTTGAATGGAGCCTCTATAGCTGTCTCCTCACCTGGTTAGGTGTAAACGGCACTGTAGAGGTAGTAGAGGAAAAAGGTACAGGGTCAGGTGGGAGAGGACATGATGTAATGCTTTGAATAGGGGGAGAAAGTGAAGACTGTGAAGACTGTAAACAGGCAGGGGATCCATACTGAGGAGAAGGTTCCGATAGTTGAGTGGCTAATCATGGTGGACAAACAGAGTCCAGGGGAGGAAGGGCAGAAACATCATCAAATCTATTAAAAAACAGATTAAATTCATTCACCACCAGCACTTCCATTGTTGGACCTTTGAAAACCCGTAATGGTCCTCATGCCATTCAAAACCTCTCTTAAACTGTTCTCTGCTGAAGCTTCCTCTCCAACTTCCTCTTATACGTGTCTTAAGATTTTTTTATTTTTACTTTAAGATCTCTCTGCACTCTTTTCACCTCCCCTCTGTCCCCCTCCCTAAATGCCCTACTCTTTGCATTCAAGGTAGCCTTGATGTCCTTTGTTACCCATGGCTTGTTGTTAGGATAACAAAGGATAGTGCTTGATGGAATGGTGCAATCAACACAAAAATTAATATAATCTGTGATGCACTCAGTGAGTCCATCTATATCCTCTCCATGCGGCACACAGAGTGCCTGCCACTCTGTAATCTTAAAACAAGCCTGAAGTGCCTCATAAGCCTCATCTGTCCATCTCCTCACGGTCCTGGAGGTCACAGACTTGCTCGTAACCAAAGGGATATAATAAGGGTTGAGGGGCACCAAATTATGGTCTGATCTACCCAGTGGAGGGAGGGGAGATAAGCCATATGCATTCTTCACGTTTACATACACTGAATCAAGTGTCCTCTTTTCTCTGGTCAGACAGTTTACATACTGTGTAAAAGTTGGCAATGTTTTTTCCCTTAGTAACATGATTGAAGTTGCCTGAAATGGCAATGAAAGCACTCGGATGTCTGGTCTGCAATTGTGATGAACATTATAAATGCTGCTGTTCGCCAACTTCGAGTTGTAAAATCGAAGTAAAATTCGATTTTACAACTCAATGCCAATTGTAAAATTGGCATCTCTCTGGGCAAATAATAAGGCTGAAGCCCTACGGCTAATAGTTTAATATCCAGGCAACATATCCGCTCCTTAACCGTAATATGACAAAGGTTGCACCATCTGTTATTAACTAGAATGAGATACTTTGTTTAAAACCTAACTGAAAGATCAATTTGTTTAGCTTAACTGAAAGATTAATTTAATTAACAAAACTACAAAACATGGTTTATATATATATATATATATATATATATATATATTTATCCTCAGAGTACATGTGAGTAGTAGACAATGGACAATGTTGATAGTTTTTATTTATGAAAAGAGAATTGTGTTGTCAAAGTGCTTTCCAGGTTCTTGTGCAGTGCCAGTTGTATGTTATCCCACTTGTATTTGGGTACACAACTTTTCCCATGGGCCCCCCAGCTGCTTCTTGGTCAGTAGAAAACAGTAGAGTGACCTCCGCCTGTTTACCCATTCTGATTTTGTCTTGTCCTCATTGCTCTGTTTGCCGACTTTTTCGACTACTCTGTTAATAAAGGAGCTATGGATCCACCTGTCCATGAATCTTCGTTACAGAAGACATCGCCAACTAGCGATCCAGCAGCCATCCGACAGCTTTTCATCATGCATCAGCTCACGCGCTTGACCTTGTTCACCAAGAAACTCATTCGACACCTTTTTGCAATTTAAGGATTTTCGCAATTTAAGGATTAACAATTTAAGGAGTTTTTTGTACACTTAGTCCAGGTGAACAGTTACTATCCCTTTCCCAGGGAAACCTAACCGCAGCAAAATATGCTCTCACCTTTCGTACGCTTGCTGCTCAAACTACATGGGTGGATGATACATTGAAACTGCTCTATCGTAAGGGACTCAACCCCTATCTACAGTCTGAGTTAGTATGTAGTGATGAAGGGAAGAATCTGAGTAAGTACATTGAACTTTCTATTCAGAGTAATAACCTGATTTGTTCTCGACGCCCCCACCGATTTATGTCCCGTCTAGGTCAGAGTGTGCAGTTACCCCCGAGCCCATGCAAATTAACTATACTCTCCTCTTTTCTGATGAGCGTAAGCACTGCTTCCGTTCTGGTTTGTACGTGTATTGCGGACAGGCAGGTCACCAGAGATCTACCTGTTCTGTCCGACTCAACTCTAATAATGAAAGTAATGTCATTCGCATTCCTGTTTCTCTTCATCTGATATAACCATAACCACTTCGGCCTTAATTGATTCCGGAGCAGCAGCTAATTTCATTTCACTCAAATTCGTCCAAAGTAACAAAATTCCCCTAACTCTCTGTTCTTCTTCCTTAGAAGTGGAAGCGCTTGATGTTTAACCCGTGGGAATAGTAAGAGTGGAGAACCAGACCGAGAGTTTGCTCGCACACCTAAACTTCGTATAGGTGTGCTTCACTCTGAAACTATTCAACTATACCCTATCTCATCTCCCACTCAGACTATCATTCTGGGTCTGCCCTGGCTGCATGCACACAAATATACATACACTCACCTAAAGGATTATTAGGAACACCATACTAATAAGGTGTTTGACCCCCTTTCGCCTTCAGAACTGCCTTAATTCTACGTGGCATTGATTCAACAAGGTGCTGAAAGCATTCTTTAGAAATGTTGGCCCATATTGATAGGATAGCATCTTGCAGTTGATGGAGATTTGTGGGATGCACATCCAGGGCACGAAGCTCCCGTTCCACCACATTCCAAAGATGCTCTATTGGGTTGAGATCTGGTGACTGTGGGGGCCATTTTAGTACAGTGAACTCATCGTCATGTTCAAGAAACCAATTTGAAATGA
>JAZGTI010019475.1:0-11076 GCA_036877585.1 Botia kubotai | reverse complement strand
TTGTGCACAAATTAAAGCTTTAAAGACAAAAGAATCAGACTTTGTCTCTTACTCAGTGAGAAATCTCTTTAAGGTTTATTTTTGCCACAACAAGGGACACTCTGCGGGACCTAAGCCTGGCGGTGAGGTCTGGGGTGTTATCTTTGGAAAGTGTTGACAAGACCAAACTTCAGGAGCACAGCATAGTGTGTCTGCTCAGAAAACACAGAGTTAGTATTACAAGCATGCTTCCTGTGCAGCAGCACGGTGAATAGTGAGAAAAAGGGGATACAAAGACACCAGGGAAAAGAGAAGACATAAAGTAGATAAAAACAGACACAGAAGAGAGACTGTATTCAGTTATACAAACTGAAGGAATTCTGTTCTTTTATTTGGATGAATTTAAGGAACCCCTCAGTCAAAAATGTAAAATCTGTCATGGAACAAAAAATGTACCATTTTTGTAGATTCATTGTTCAAGACATTGATTGACTTAATGTTGCTATGTCAGGCTGGTGAGGATGCTCAAAACAAACTGAAAAAGGTTTAGCACCACAGAATCACTATATTAATCAGCCTACTAAATGGCTTATAGCTGTGTCTGCATATTAGGTTGGGATAGAAGATATTATTTTAACATCTAACAGATAACACACTTAGATAGTATTACTGTGTGTCAATTCTTGATTCTCTCACAGTTTGAATGGCAATTTTAGTTTGCCTCTCACAGTGGGGCCATTTAATCTGCTACTACAGTATAAACATTTTATCATCAATGGAGTTAATCCCAGACTAAAAACAGAGACATCTTTTGTTTCTACTTCTCACACCTTGTTGGTCCAAGAGATCTCTTAACCAAACAGACATCTCAGAGCTTTTCTCCTTTGAACATAAACTGTTTGCTTTTGAGTCTGGTTGCTAACACACAGTGAGAAAGAGAGAGAGGCACTGAGAGAGAGTGGGAAAGAAAAGTGGATGACAGAGAGGAAGAGAGTGCTTTCCATGTGGTGGCATGGGAGTTGAACCGTTCCCCAAGAGCCTTCAGTGAGAGCCTCATTCTCTTAATGCAGGAATTCAGTCCTTTTTTATGTTCATCAATTGTGTTTTATTACACCAGCTATCCGGCTGGAAGGACCCCCAGGAGTTGCATGGCTTATGGATAGTTTTTATTGTTTTTGCAAGTTGTGTGGTGCATGACAAATTAGCACTTGGGTGAAGTGCTTGGCCATCCATTTCTCTGAAACAGCATGACTGTTGCCCGCTCTGGCACACGGAGGGTTCCGGCAACATAAAGCATAAAAGTTTATTCGTCACATGCAGAAGCATACACAGTATGATATGCAGTGACATGCTTTATACGACTGACCGTGCTTAAAACAGAAGAATAGTTATACCAAAAAATAGAATAAAGAATAAAAATAGATTAAGAAAATAAAGATAAATAAACCAAGTAATATCTATAGTATCTATAATATAAACAGTGTAGGTTTGTATTGTGCAATATATATACGGTGTGCAAATTGATTGTGTGAATGATGCAAATTAAGTGTGCAAAAGATACAATGGAATTGTGTAAGCAGGGCTCAAAGCAACTTGACTGAAGGGAAGTTTCCCAGCTTGACCAGATTTTTTACATATTCCTTTCTGCTTTTGTGATCTTCTTTGCCACAGGAACAATATTAGACTCTCCAATGGTGAAAGCCCAGTTGAAGTCTGTTGACAGTATGATTCAGCGGTCTCAAATTGAATTTTATTTTGTTTTTCTTTTGTGCTTTGGTATTTATTTTTAGCCAGCTTTGGATCTACTGCCCAGTGTCCTGAGATGCTCAGAAATGGGAGGTGTTTGCATCTCGCGCTTCCAAGACTCATAAACTCCCACAGGAATGTGGAGACTTTTGTTATATCCACTTTAACAAAGCCACTTGTTACTGACTCATTTCTTCTTTGAACATTTCCTAAGCTGTTCAAAGTCTGTACAGAAAGTTTTGGTCTTCAATTTTGAAGTTTTACATCCTCTTTTTGTTTTAAATATTTGCTATGGGGCTTTTCTTTTTTTATCAAAAGACAGCAAAACATTGAAAGAACTTTAATACTGCATGCCTGTAAGAAATGTAATAGCTGTAAACGGTTTCAAACAAGCTCTTCTGTTCTTTACATCAGCCACATGCAGGTTAATATATTTAGCAGAAGCTACTGTACTTACACTCTCAATTAAATATAGCCTGACTCATCTTCCCCTGGCCTCTATTAGTGTGGTAGAAAGTAATGGATAGGGTTTATTTTTCTGTCTAACCTAATTTTATCTTGATCTACTGAAACAAATTTTACTCATTTGTGTTACCAGAAGACTCAGGTTGCAGGTATAAATATATGTAGTTCCTTCCACAATTTATTCTGGATGCTTCAGATCCTGGTGCCAGATGGTTATGTGGCCTGCTCAAGTTATTCTGCTCCTCTTTGGTTAAAACACGTGTCTGGGTCCATGTGTGAAACAAGTGGAAAGATATGAATTCAGTTTTGACTAACTAGCTACATGTGCTCAATTTTAATGTTTTGCCATTCTGAAATGGCAAACCAAGTATGTGCTGTATTCTCTGTGCTGGTGCTTTGGCGTAAACTGCTCTCTGTCCATTTTCTCTGACTATGGTTATGGAGCACAGACAGTTTGAAGAGAATCTTGCTGAGCAAGTTAGCTGAACTGCCAACAAGTATATAGCGAGCTGCCCTAATAATAACACATCTAATGTAATGGCGCAGATGTTTGATGTTAACTCTAGTGCCCCCTTGAGGACTGAGGTTTGTTATGACCACAGCAATGCAAGAACGAACAGTAAGTATGAACAGACCACAGGTTTGCAAAGAGCTAGCCAAGCATTCCCATAGTATACATTTTTGTACTTATGTAAAATATGCTACTGGCCTAAGAACAATGCAAATATTTGGCAAAACAGTACACTTTAATATGAAGTAAACATTTGAAAAGCAGATATGCTGTATCTGTTTAGCTTTATATGTTATGACCGAAAGCAGAGCCCGGAGACCAAATTATTTATTATGATGCAGAGGTTACTTGGGGTTGCTTATTATTTGGATGTGGTTGTTGGGTTACTGAAGCAGAGAGCAGATTCTAATGCAGGTTCTCGAGTCTGACACAGGTGGAACAGAGGAACCCTTTCCAAATGTTCGGGAGAAAATTTGAAAAATGTGTGGAAGGGGAAGAAATGTCCGAGAAGGTCTTTAGACATTGTGACGAGCTGATGGCACAGCAGCACAACACGTATTAAGTCATCAGGCCGTGTTTTGCTAAAGCCTCTCACTTTGGTAATGGATCGTACTTTGATTTTCTGCCTCATCTTTTCTTTCAGTCAACTTGTCAGAGTGATTTTAAGGTGCTGTAGCTTTGCTAAAGAGACACAATCACAGGCTAAACAGGGGCAGTTCTGTTTCTGTAAGCATAGTTTCAATGCAACAGCATCAGGCCACATGGGCCACTGATATAAAAGTGAAACGAATATAAGATGCATAGAAATATATTTCAAGGATTTACAGCTTTACAGGGTACTTACAGAGAAATGATTTTATGTATTGGTGGTGCATCAAGAAATAAGATACATACAGAAAGAAACTGATTCTATGATTAGTTCTGTCCCTGCATGCGTTCTCAAAACAGCATTGCTATTCTTGCAGTATGAATTAGTATCTTTATTTATGGCCACTCTGCTAATACCAGTGGAATGGATTTCAATGATTTTCACACAACCTTGTCATAAAACGGCACCATATTAAGTTCCTCAGAGCAACCTGGAGTTCAGTTTATATCACAGTCATTTGTATCATGTTTCAGCCTGGCTTAAAGTACAACACATGCGAAAAGAGAAGGCCTAAAAATATGACTGCGAGTGTTTATGATATGGTTATTTTGCTGGAAATATATTTCTTTATACATTAAATAATATAAGAGATAATATGTGTTTGTGGGACGTAGAGTTTGCGGGACAGTGGTTAGGCCACATGCTGTGCAGATTGAAGGTTTAAATCCAGGCTGGGTCGGTGTAGTGAGATTTGTGATGTACAGTACAGGAGAGCACATCCATTAAATCTAAAACAAAGAGCTTTGGACAGAGTTTTTGCATAGAAATCAATTGGCAATAGCCTGTAAGGCATTTTATAATTCAATATTTATACAATTTAAGGAACTTTTGTGTATTATATTTAAATATTTGTAATACTATTTACTCATCTTCGGTTTTGTGTCAACAAATTGTGCTAACATAAAGGTAAAATGTTTAATGTTATGCATGGTATTTTAATGCAAAAACATACGTCATTCATTATCCACCCATGCTCTGAAAAAGTATACTGAAAGTATTAAATGTCGTTGTCATTATTGTCAGCATAAACATGGTGCCTAGATCACAGTACTGGAGCAACGCTGTATATATAGCGAGGTTACTCAGTTCCAGTCCAGCAGGGTCACTTCCTTCGGCCATAATCAAACACACCTGAACCAGTAAGAGAAGGGTTAAGCTGCAGGACTTGACCCTCCAGGAATAGAATTTAATAGCCCTGATCTACATTCCCAGCATATTAAATTATAGATTGTTATAATCTGCTACATCCTACACAACCAACACTCAGAACCAGGCTGCAATATAAGGAATTGTAGCGCAGATATGTGTTGGGGTCATCATCTGATTTGCATAATTCTATTACTGTATCAGGTGCTAATTTGTAGGAAATTTCCTGTGTGTACTTGATAACTGGAATATACATACTATAAATTTGAGAAGAACATAGAGAACTTAAGTTCTCGTTTGCAACTTATGAATATTATCCAGTAATTCATTGATACCCCTTTTAGTAAATCAGTTGCATGAGTCATTTTTCACAAGAGGCAAAGAAAAATAGCATGTCCTCATAGTGGTTGAGGTAGATTCTCAGTATTTAACGCTTTGTCACAATCCAACTAAACCATTCCAGGCGATAGAGGTTTTATTTCCATATTTGCAAGTGTGAAGTTAACAACAGACATCACAGAAAGGCATCGGTATGCTGGCAAGAGAGCCCCACACAGATCCTCTGCTCCTGAAGTGTTTTGAGTGGTCTGGCAGGAGGGATAGAGAGGAAACCTCAAGCTTTCAACAGAAGCTTGATCAAAGCTGTTCTACCAGGGTCTCCATTGTACAGCCATTGAATAGAAGGATGAAAATATCATCTGAAATGACTGTCAACTATCACGGAAATACTCAGATGAGTCTGCAGGTCTTACTGCCCATTTCTGCTCCCTTGTCTTGTGTTCCAAAGAAACAACGAGCCTCTGATTAAGAATTTTGAACTATTGATCCATTTGGGGTCAAAGGTCATGTGGGTCAGGGTTTGATGCCATAATACAAGCTGTGCAGATGGGGCAAACACATTAGCCTAGTTTATTTGTGGGTGCAAGTTCTGAATTAAAAGACCAGATTGAAGGAGCTGAATTTGTTAATTTTTTTTCTCTCACTTTTTTTATGTTGCTGTCATCTGAAATGATGACAAATTTGATCACATTTGATTTAGTTTACCATACTAGTTTAGGCTGGTATAGGCTGGTTAGCTTATCTCCCAGCTAAGCTTAGAATGGGTTAAGATATTTATTAGCAGGGTGGACATCTTTGTTTTTTCAGTTACAACAAAACAATAAATGCTTTGGCTGTCATTTCTCCAACTAGTAAATCATGTACGCTCTAAGAGCAAACGTTGTTTTGTGAGAAATCCAGCCGTTTTTAATCAATATTTAAGTGCCTGGCAAAAGAAGTCATGCCGGGGCTGTGTATAAACTTGTGTGAAAGGATAAATGGATGTCACTCAAGCCCTGTTTATTGAACTTTTTAGCTCCGCCTGTCACCATCATGAGAACCATTTGGCTCAACCTGAGGACTGTTTGGGAATGTTCTTGATCGTATTGATTATTTCTAATGATCATATTGAATGAATGTATTTTTATACAGACTGATGATCTAATATTTAGATTTGTGTTTTAAATATTTACTGCTTTTATGATTTGTTTATTTCTTTAAACTTTGCTCGCATGTGCTCTGTAAACGCAGCACATGTGACCAACGGTATTGTAATGTCTAATATGTCTCAATGCTAAATGGAATTAGGCTTCCTATATAATCTGACAATCTGGATAAAATAGCACTTTAGTCCTCAGTCTGACATTATAAACAAACTTGGTTTCCTCACCACCCGGTGAGCCTGCCCATGTTGTTTGTTTTACTCATTACCTAATGTCCTCCTCTCTTCCGCCTACTCTGAAGTTAAATTGTATGCAAATCATTACATTCTTAGACTGCCACTGTTCTCCATCCAAAAACAGCTCACATCACAGAGGCTTCTGATTGGGTCATTTACTCTGACCCTGCCAATCGAACCTCCTTTGTTTGTAATCATGTAATATGGGGGGGCACTGTAAATCATGTGGCTTCCCTTTGCATCCTTTATAGATTCCAGATGCATATATGAACTATTGGATAACTCCAGGGAATCACAAGTAGAAATAAACTCATGCCTCACAATGTCATGGTAGTTATTGTTGATCTTTTCATCTTTGAATGCTTAATTAGATACTTGCATACATTATTGTTTTTTTACTTGCACAGTCTCTGGAATGTTAGGGGACAACAAGAAAATCTTTTTTTTACTTAAAAAAAGACAATAATCCATGAAATCAATAGATGTCTGCTCTTTTTAAAAATAATGTGTCTTTGTTTGGATGGAGTGAGTGGTGGAGGGGTGAATCAGGGCCTAACCCAAGCCAGGCTTGAGCATGGGTCACCTGCACACAACCACCACCGTGCAATGTATTTCATGCATCACCTGTCATGCCACATTTTTGAACATTGACTTTTTTAACCTGCAAGCTCTATAAGAACAGTAGTTCCTGATGCAGCGCATTTATTGTATTGCTATCTGAGGATTGTCAGTCTTACGGATGTGTGCATTAAGCTCTGATGCAGATGTGTTTTTACCACTCAAGCATGAAATGCATTCTGAACCAGCAATATTACAATGTACTATTGTGCCTTTAATTTAGCAGCTGGAAGAGAAGCTTCTCCACCAACAGAACCTACTGATCTAACACTGGAGAACCACTTTAGGCACTCAATTAGCTCTGTTCCCTAACTGCCAATTGCATACATGGGCAGCAGTCTTCTAGGGCAGTGTCCTAACCATCATTAAAGCTCATATGTGGCTATTTTAGAACGCTATGCACTTGTGGGTAATATAGTATTCTAGGAAAAAAATAATTTTACATTTCTCATTTGTTGTTTAGCATTAGCAGTTTTTTGCAGTGCATGCAGGATTGTCTTCTCCATTCAGGATGTATGCAGTACATTCTGTAAGTATGTATTTTCGATTGTTTACCTTTTGGAACGGCCACAAGTATTGCCACAATAGATAGCTTACTAAGTTTTGGAACAGAAAATATGTTAATCATGTGCTTAATTTTTTTATGGCTCACATACTCGGCAAGGCACAGATTTTTATATAAATGCATTATATCACATGTGTGCGCGCGCGCGCGTTTGTGTGTGTGTGCAAAACGTCCAGCTTTTTTGAACCCACTGCATGTGTCGTCTAGGGTTCAGTACTGGGGTTTGCTGATTGAACTTAACCACTAGCAGGTGGGCTGAAAAGCTTGCGGCATGAGTGACACAAGGTGGAGGGGGCCACCGACAGGAAGAGAGCCCAGTGTGTGTTTGTGTGTGCGCAGACTAAAGAGAAAACAAGAAAAACAAACATCAAATTGGAATATCACAAAACAGTGTATTTGAAGTTTATAACCTTTCAGCATTTCACTGGACTGAAAGTTATGTAGGATTTTACAGTTGTTTTAATCAAATACTTTGTTTTAAAAGTCAGAACTGCAAGCTAAAATGCAACATTTTCTTAGCTGGCTTGTCCTAGCATAGCTTGAGTTTATGGCAGCATAGGCAAGAACCAGTGTCTGGAATTGAGTTGTACCAGATACTGGCAGACGGTAATAGGACCTGAGCAGATGTGTAAACTGAGATCATTTCCCTAGGCTAAAGAAAAGTCGAGGAGCAGCCTTTTGGATGTACTCAGAGTTATTTCATACTGGCCCAGTTGGGCCAGTGTTTCAGATTTTTACTTGCCAAAATTGCCTCAGAAATGTGCAACACCTCCAAGATCTGCATTCTGAGAAACTGAAACAAAACAACGAGTCAATAATGTTGCATCATCATTACACAATTCTTTCAGTATACTATTTTTGATGGCAGTGTAGTGTCCAGGTGTAGTGCCATTTGGCTGTTCTTTCACTCCAACAAAAACGTTTCTGGGAATACCTTTGTGGAGGATTTTTACCTACAGGCCCTCAAACTCTCTTCCACAAGAATCTGAAGACGAATATGCCATTACACTAATAAAGTGGGCTGCCTTAATGTTAGTTAGGATCTCTTCCCAAAGATCCTCAAAAATAGTGTCTATGAAACTAGAATTATAGATATTTAAAAAATGTTAATGTATAGGTCAAATTCAAATTGTGATGGAAGCAGAATTATGGAAAACATGCAAATATTTTAATTCAGTAATTTAACAAAGAGTGGCTCGCTTAGCTGACTTAATCTTATTTTTGTTAGGTGGCGCTATGGGCTTCTTGTTTTGCACAGTAGTCTCAAAAATAACTGACCCCATTTTCAGTTCGAACTTTGAGGCCCTGATTGCTCATATTAAACACAATTGGCTAGAAATCAAACAAAAATGAATGATGAATGAAGCTGTTTTAATAGTAATGACATTGATGTTACACCTAATATTGCTTACATCTGAGACATTCAACTTCTAAGATTTTTCTTTTACTAAATCAATACATTGTTCTAAAGACATGAAGGGCTGTTCATTCTTGACCATGTGTTATGCTGTATTGATGAGTTTTTCAATACACTTAAAATTCTCAACTGACGAACAGCCACAGGCAAAAAATACATTTTAGCGACTGATGACACAGCTGCCAATTCTGTATACTGTCCCGAGCATTTCTCCCGCTGTCAAGAAAATGTCTGCCCTCTCAGAATTAACAAACAAACATGCTTGTAGGGGATGTGTAGAGAATTCTGAATCATTACCAATCAGATTGAGAAAATCTGTTGAGTTTAGTTTGTGTTGATTTTTCCATTCTGGTCTGGTCATTGTTATTAATACATTTGTTATTGGTCTTCACTAATGCAAACACAACTGTTGGTTAAAAAGCACATTTGTCATGGTGTACCAAAAAAAGGTACACACAGATTTGTGCTTAGATGCCACTGACTGCAGATGTTAAATGCAGTAAATGTTATTTTGTCCTGCAAGGGCATAATTATTAAAACAGCTTGTTATGTGAAAACACAAGAAAACAAAGAGTATTAGCATAACAGGACCTTTTTATTTTTCATTTAGCATGTCCTCAAGGGCTTACAATTTTTTCAAGCTATGTGATTGTGTAATTTGTTTAATACTCAAGAATGAGGCAACAAATATTGCGTGTTTGTGTTTGATAATAAAGAGCAGACCCAGAGTCTGAGGCATCAGGAAGGACCACAGTGGATTATCTAACATATACAAAACATTTGCTGAATACTGTGAAAACATCTTTCTCTCTCTTGCTTTCTCTCTCTCTCTCTCTCTGTCTTTCTCTTTTCTCACTCTGCTGAGGAAAACTAGTAATCGGAGACTTTTTATTGAATATCTGCAAATCTTTCCAGTTTTTCCTTCATTTACAACCTTCAGTTGTAAATGAAGGTTGCCTACTGTTATATACAATAGGTGTTATGGACTGTATGGATTTGAACCTTCATAAATCATTCTGATATTGGGATTAGGAATTTCTTTCCTCTCCTTTGGCAGTCTACCCCCCACTCCCCCCAAAGAGGAACTGTTAAGTGTGCATGAAATGGTAACTCCTTCCTGAAATAACTATATGACCCCAGCTAGTTATCAATTAACACATACATCAACACAACTCTGTTACTGCAGGAACAGTCACAGTTAATTATTGCACTGAGGTTATGAATCCAAAACTACCCACAGGAAAGTAAAATCACAAAGGAAATCTTAATATCTCACTTTTTTCTCCTTTTCTACATGGAGAACAAATTGAGACTTTACTTGGAGTGTCTTGCTTCTAATATTTTTTAAGATTTATTCTAAAACCCCAGTAATCTCAAAAAAGACTGTGACAAAAAAGACTGTAAACTGTGCTAGGAACTTCATTATGTCTCCTCAGCAAGAGCAACCCTGAGCATTAGCATTTTCCTGTGGGCATTCCTCTCTCACATATACTGGTGTAAAATCTGTTTACCTTGATGGCAAGGTGTCTTAATAAAATTAGGTGACTGCTTTCCACACATCTGGCTTTGAGCCAGCTCCATGTAGTGACACCCATAGGCTAACATGGGAAGTGATTTATTTCTAAACATTACAAGAGTGAATAATGGAAGGATAGTGTATATTTCCTGTACATTTCTCTCTCTCCATAGCCAACATTAAGTTAAATTACCATAAAATGGCTGACAAGAAGGGTCAGGCTGACTTGCCAACCCCGGCATGAGCTCTGCATTCCTAATATTTTCTCCTTTCATATTTCATGTTTATCATCTGAGCGCACATTGTGTTTTCTTTTTCCTTTTTGCCCACAGATGGTTATGATAAGGAAATCTGTCTCTTCAGTAAAATGAAGTCTAATTCCAGGCAGTTTGTTCATTCCTGCCTTTTAAAGAGAGCCATGAGCTTAATAATGAAAGCTCTCCAGCATCCATCATCTAGATCATCTAGAACATGGTTTGGTTGTATCGCCAAATGATCTTAAACGACCACATTTCTTTAGAGATAATGTTGTGCATTAGGCACTTTTATTGGTTACTTGCCACTTGTCGGGTTGGCAATTGTTTTGCACAGTAAACCACCCTGTTTAGCTCGTCACCAGCGTATGTTGACTACTTAATTATCTTACCTATCCTGTTTTGCTGATTACACAGCAGCTCCTGACTAGATGACAAGTTCCACAAACCCCAGTAAATCCAGCAAAACAGACCATTTAACCAGATTGGCCAG
>JAZGTI010019473.1:0-11076 GCA_036877585.1 Botia kubotai | reverse complement strand
GTAATTGCAGAAAATGAGGGCGATGAGCCGTGCCAAGTTGCGTAGATACGCCATTACGTTCGTAAAAAAATGCCGTATTTTATGACAAAATATTTTATGACAGGAAAGCTACAGCTTTCCTGTAGCTCAGTGGTTAGAGCATGGTGTTAACAACGCCAAGGTTATGGGTTTGATCCCAGGGATTGCACATACTCAATGTATAGTGATCAANGTGTAGTATAATGCAATGTAAGTCGCTTTGGATAAAAGCGTCTGCCAAATGCTTAAATGTAAATGTAAAATTCAAAATAGCCGATGCCCAAAATGGCTGTCCAAGGAGAACTGGATATTGTTTGACTTGGCATGCCTCAAGGAATCTAATAAGACGACTCCCATACTTTTAGGCATAAATTTAAGTTTTAAAATACAGGGAACAAGGCAGAAACAAGACCGAGATTTTGATGCTCCATGAAACACATTTATCCATCATTAAAGTAATCCATTCAACTCCGGGGGTTAATAAATGCCTTCTGAATATATGATATGCTTGTGACGATTGCTGTTGTGTTTGTGTCTAGTGATCACAATGATGTGTTTGAATGTAAATCTATCTGTATGAAAGACTACACCCAACATGGCGGCTTGCCGGCTACACATCAAAACTTTGAGTCTCATGGGTTCTTACATGTCTTGTTACTGCATGTTTAATGACGAAGCATATGACTAGTCACATGACACACGAAGAACCAATAATATTAGAAGTTATCAACATGCTGCCCACATTTGAATGTAGTGCTCTGATGTGATGTAATTGTCGAAAGGGTTCGATTTACATGAAAGCAATTACTTGATGCTTTGTGTCACACCTTGTCACTTCATTTATATAATTGTTTTTAATTGCAGACATCAGGAGATAGCCACTCGCAGCCGTTATGTTCGGCTGGTTGACAGCGTAAGAGAAAACGGAGGAAACGTCAGGTATCTCCTAGAAGACCTTTAGACCTTTAATTCTGTGATATCATCATTATAATGCTACCAGTGGTGTGTGAACTCTTACACCAGTAAATCATCTCTTCTCCTTTATTGCCTCTGTTTAAGAATATTCTCAAGTCTGCACGTGTCTGGAGAACGTAAGTTTGTTTCTCAAGCATTTTCTAGAAGAAGAAGGAAGTGTTTTGTTTTCAAACTCTGACGCTGTGATTTCTCTGTAGAGCTGAATCAGTTAAGTGGTGTGGCAGCCATCTTGAGGTTTCCCATCGCTGATGTGTCTGAGGCTGAGGACGACAGCAGTTCAGATGAAGACTGACGTTGACACACTTTTCTCTGGAGGGTTTCATGCAGAAATAGATCGGAAACATTGTACGTTAAAAGACTAAGAATCCACAATGGCCTCAATAAAGGATTTGACGGTAGTTAAAAGACAAAAATACTGAAGTACATATTTAAAAATACTAAAGAATTCATCAGTACTTACACACCATACAAGTCAATTTTCAGATTGTTGGAATGTACATCATGTTCCAGAAATACAGCAGAATGCCCATTTTGATTCATTTTGCACTGTGATTTTTACAATGTTCAAATCAAGTTTTGAAATGAAATGTGTGGCAATATTTTAATGCAAAATATAGTTTTTGTAACTGTCAAGGTTACATGTGCTGTAATTTGGTGTCACAAATTAAACGCCACACCAGGACAGATTTGAGATAACACACACCATTTAAAATGTGCGTTTTGCTAAGGCATGTGTCATCAATAATGCTTAAAGATTCAAACAAACCTGTTATTGAATGTTAAACTTTAGTGCACAAACGTGCTCTACTGAGAAGAGCAGTTAGACTTGAGATTTTCACCTGGTGGATGTTGGTAAAAGAATCTAATACACAGACTTTAATGAGGGATCAGAATATCTTAGACTTGGGCCGTTGACCCGGGCCAGTAAACAACCACCCAGATCACTGTTAAAACCTGCTAACAGTTTGATATGCTGAGGCATGCAGCACTTGTCAAGAACTCATATATTACCCTGAATGAAACACATGGAGGGGTTCATCCACTATTTGTGTGCAATAAACATGGTCAAAATGAAAATATTAAAGTCAATGTTATCTGAAAACATACAGTCTACAGTTAGAGCATATTATTGTTATGTTAATGGGGTTATAATAACTTGCTAAAGTGAACAGTAGTTATATATTGAGAGATACATTGGCTAGTGAGTCAAAGTGAAATTAACAATAGTGTTCACTGTTATTCTGACCCGTAAGTTTACAGGTTGTGGTGCTCTTCTGTCCCTTTTTTACAGTTGACTTCATTTTTTGCTTCATTTGCATATAAACCATATTCAAACTGGTATTTATATCCCAAAAGGAGAACATGCATTCCAGGGTGTCATGATAACGCACAGATTTTGCATTGAACATTTTAATTTCAAACAAAACATACTTTTAAAAACCTGCTCTGGTAGAGCTTTTATAAGTATCATGGTTTTACCATGCTTAGTATGTACCTATCATTCATTAGCATCATTATGTCATTGTGTATATATAAAATTCATCAGAGATGAATATATATATATATTTATCAGTACCTGTGTTCCCTCGGATTTAAACCCATAATGACACAATGCTCACAACGCATACACTTCCATTTCATTTTTTATTCAGAAATCATACATTAATTCAATTTTATGAATGAAAGTGTGTTTTTCAGTGTGTATTGTAGCAATTTTACATAAATAGTAATATTTTAGTACAAAAGAAAGACAAAAGTCTCCACGTGAAGTTAACAAGCCTGTATAGATTAATCGAGCAAGTGTGTGTTCCAGACACCCATCATCTTAATTGTACCGGTGAGTAAAACAACCATCATTTTTGCTTGCAGAGAGGTTGTGGGCCAATTAACTGTTACTTCGTGTTGGTACTTAGCCAATCAGCAGCCAGCATTTGGTCTGAGCAGGAGACTGTTCATAGTAGCTTAGTTCCCAGACCAAATCCAAACACTGGTCTAATCAAAGTTTTTGACATGTACTTTATATCTGTCTTTCACTGTCATGTTAAAATGTGCTAATCCCTATACAGTGGTAAACTGTAATACTAAAGTTATTCAACACTGTTAAAAATACTGAAAATGCTCTAAAAACAAAGGCTGTACCCGAGAACAGGGTTTGGGGTTTATTTCTAAAAATCAGGGTGACACAGAAAATCGTATACAGAAATAAATAATTCAGTTTGCAGCAACAAAACCACATACAACTACTCGCAATGGATAAATAATCACAAGAAAGAAAAATGTAATATGCACAAACTACATACGGATGTAATCTAAAATGTCCTTAAGTTTAAATGCAACTATCTGCGGAGGAACCGTTTTAAATAAAAATTCTTAATGCATTATAATACATAAAAACAACACTACAGGGTAAATTAAAGAATGAAAATCTAGAAAAATATACAACGATTCACAGAACAGTATTAAACAAGAAGCGCATCTGCTGACGAGACGACTTCACTCAGACAGATTATCCTGAGAAAAGAAATAAAAATGGGCATTTAAGCAAATAATTAATTCTACAAAAATCATGAGAGACTTTTATGAAATATGTTTCACCCATACCTTGATATTTATTTCCAAAGAATCCGTTCAGATTATATTTGCCTTCTTTTCCTTCTGAAACAAAAATGCTTTGTTACTAAAAACAATTTAATTGTTACGATTTTACTGGAGAACAAATACTCTTTAATAAAGGGAGTAATGTTCAGTAGAAGAAAGCACTTTAATTTAAAGGAAATCTTGTACAGTATTACATTGGAGGTAGAGGTTTAAAAACCGGGGATCTGAGGTGGATTTTACCTGTCTGAGACTTGCTGTGCGGGTGGAAGTGAAATTGGAGGTGCTGTTGAAGGTGGATCTGTTGAGGTGGTGCTGGCTGCAGCATCAGAGTGGACAGTTCTGCCTGAGGGGGCACTGGTGAGGCGGACACCACCGGCACCGAAACAAGCGCCGGGGACGAGGCTTCTGGTGAGAGGGAGGAGCCATATGACGAGTGGGCGGAGTCAGATGAGGTGATAGCTGGAATGTCAGGGGCGGGGCCTTCGGTGGAAGCGGCAGGAAAAGAGACAACTGCAGGACAGGAGAAAAGACAATAAAGAGCAGAAAATTAGAAAAAGAGTTATTAAAGATAAAAATAAGAGACAAGGAAAAAACACAAAGGTAAATAAACATTTTTGGAAAGAGGAAATAAAAAAGTCTGAGCAGATCAAATCACAAATGCAACAGCCCAACAAAATTAGGCTGCTAATCTGCCACAGATAATATTAAACACGATATGAAACATGAGCGTTTTAACAATAATATGAACCGCACATCTTTTAACGCTTACAATACTATATTTTGCCCCATAGACTATTATTGTCAATTGATTTTGTACACGTGCAATGTTTTACCTTCCGGCTGTATTTTTTCATTGGTATAAACTCCCTTTTCTGGAAAGAACAGATGAAAATATGAGTATGTACGTACAAAAAGAAATGTCACAGTGACACACACAACCTTTATAAAAGTTTACCGGATTTGAAAGTGGATTTGACAGGTGGATCTGCAGATGCCAGTATCACAGGATCAATGAGAAGGGGCGGGACCTCTCCGTCTCCTGAGTTAACCATAGACACAGAAAAACCAAGTGCTCAGTCTAGATGCAATTCCTGGACAAAACTCCTTACAATGACCTCCCAGGGAACACATTTAATGACAAACTATTTATCCCAAATGCTCTGAAAGTCTCTTCGGGAAGTGCCAAATTATTAATCGTAACCCACTCGTGCGACATGATGTAAAGAGTATTCTGTGAAAATATAACCTCTGTATATTTCATATTAACTGAGCGAGGCCGCGTCAAAGATTTAAAAGAGTGAAACTAATGATTGAAATCAAACGTTGACGCTCGAAATCTTATAAATAGATTATTACACTGGATTTCACAGACAGAGTCACAGTGTACATAGGCTGCTTGTCTGAAACGTCAATGAACAAACACGACTTACCGAAATGGTCAATGGATTGGTGACCATCAATCTCAGGTCCCTGGTGCAGCACCTCCAGATTTCTGTATTCTGTTCAAATAAAAATGTTCAGTGACAGAAATATAAGTCAGCTGACACACGTAACTTATTATCTGTATGTTTTTATTGCCCATATCCACCAGTTGAGGTTCTAGTCAACTTACAAAAGCAACACAAAAGTTGTTATAAGCAGGACAGATAACGAGCGTATTAACACCAATAATGATAATGTACATTCTGCAGATGATGAGTTTTGGTATTGTGTAATAAATAGTGATGTTTCGGTGAATGGATGTTTTGAAAGGGGAGGTCTGTACCGTCAACAGATTGGCCCTCGGTCACCGGGCCAAGCAGTTCATATGGGACGGCTGGATTACCTGGAAGACACATAGACTAGTAAACTATTTGCATGTGACTATTTATGGGATTATTTTATATCAAGTAGAGATGAATGATAGATTATAAAATAAGAAACATTCTGCACCATATTTGGCATCACCATTGACAGATTGGGGGGGACCTAGCGAGAGGAGCACACTTATTAGTACAGTAATATTGTCATATTGATGTCATTGTAAGGATAGCAAGTGTTCAAGTGGCTGACCATATGGAAGACCACCAAATCCTAAGAGTGTTTACACACACACACACATATATAGCCTTAATCGCTATTACAATTAAATATACAGTTCCCAATGTTTTTACGAGTAATACTACAAATACATTCAAATACAAATAATAGTTACCATATTTGCCGGAAAATTTGTCATCGCCATATGTAACGGGCTGTCCATTATAGGGTAACCCTCCAAAACCTAAAGATACAGAAACTCAAGCTTTATAATATCAAAACAGAAGGAGCCGACGTATGATACATCATAATATGTGTTATGTATAGCTCATTGCATTTACCAGGTGAATTGGCAACAGATTCCAGACCATGAGGCTGAGCGATATGCGATAAGCTACCAAATCCTGTTTCGGGGTCAGAATGCAACACGGTGTATGACTTTGTCTGTCTATTTAAAAATGTACAGATCTTTGTAATATAAAGCAATATAGAGCAAAGAATTAAATAAGATGTACCGTATTTTCCACCTGTTTTGGCATTGTACGGTTTGGATCCATACTGCGGACCATCATTACCTTGGAGAAAGAAAAACATATTACAATTACAGCAGTGTGAGATAATTCTATCCCCTGTCCTGAAGTGAACACATGTGCTCAACACGCTTTCTGAATATGTATTACAGTATGAAGAGGATACGCCATACCATATTTTCCATAGGGGTTGGGCTGATACCCATTGGGGGAACCTGAAAAAGCTCGTCCACCAATGCCTGTTGCGTCACAGAAGAGACAAGTTAAAAGTGGGGTAATTAAAACTGACATCAGTATCATGTAGCAAACAGATTAACGGTTAGATTAACAGATTAACGGTTGAGGCAGCTGACTGGATTTTTGTCGGAATTACCATATTTTGTTGATTTTCCTTTGGAACCGAATTCTGTCGGCCGCCCACCTTGAGGACCAGCTGTCAGTGAGTCAACAAAAAATTACATTCTGGAAGACAGCCTTCCCATAAACAAATTAACATTTTAAATTGCTTTCTATAGGGAACGAGATTATCCCAATGAAAAAAGGGGGGTGGTGGTCCAAATAGGCCAATAATATTCCATACAAATACTGTAGAATAAGCATGACGGATATTTGCGTTATTCAAATGCATAAATGTAAATGTAATATTACATTTTCTACTGTACCATAGCAGTACCAAAATGTGATATTCTGTGATACATTTTATTGTGATATTTTAAATCAGAAACACCTTTTAACTCAAGGAACCATTTCGAACCCGCAGCATTTGCGGTGAAATTGTACTCTTTTAAAACTCACCGATGCCATGTCCATATACATTCCCTGCAGAGGAAGACAAGTAAATACAAAATTGATAAAGAAAACAAATATACGCATAAAGATTTACCCTACAGGAGCAGAATGTTATGAAATATTGGTGTGATGCTGTGCATATACACGCTTTATAACCTGAAACCATGAATCTAAATGAAATATCTGTGTCTAAATGTGGAATTCTGAAATGTTAGTTCAGAACAAGTGTGATGTTTAGTGTAGCAGCTGTTGTGTTGCAGGTTTGACCCGGTTTGCATTTCACAGCTACATCAGGAACAGCTTGACCCTAAACATTCAGATACCAAAAATCTATAATTATATGATAGATAGACAGACAAAGAGATAAATAGATAATCCATCAGTGTACTGTATAAAGGATAGCCCTACATGTCTTTCCTTTATAATAACCATTCATTCAAAGTGGTTGTATGGACAGTAACAAGAGGCTATGGGTTAAATACAGTGACCGCTGAACATTAATTGAACATGTTTATCTATAGTTAGTATCTGTCAGTGTTGTTGTTGATTAAACTTTGAGTTTTCCCTCAGAACAAGACATTCGATCGTTCTTTAAGATATTCACTTATTTTGATAATTCTAACATATGTTTTCCTTTCTAACATATGTTAACATATGTTACCTTTTTGCGACTCTTTTGCCCCATTTGGTTTTGAGAACACTGGCCCTGCAAACCAATTACATTATTCGTTAACTTTTAGATCAATTCTAGCTTGAAGAAACATTCTTTGTGTTCATTTGGATGAAACAAATACATGTATAATAACAAGAGTGTACCGTGATTTGGTAGCTTCATCCACTGTCCGTTAGCTCTCCCTTCAGGCCCACAATCTAAAATTCACAGTAGAACCATTCAAACAAGTTGCAATCATTTGTAATCCGCTATCGAAACGTAAACAAAGAAGCAAACAATTCTACAAGACAGGAAGTTTATTGTGGTTTACTAACCCTCAGTTATTGCATTATTGCATCTGTGATTATTTAATGTCATTTAATGTTACAGAATGTTTAGAGATTAAGTTATATATTACCAGGCTTTGCAGGTTTAGAGATCTGCTGCTGTCCATTAGTTTGTCCCAGACCAACGAATTCTTCAGATCACACACAAAATAAACAAACTGAATTCAGATGCCATATAATAAAATAAACAGAGAAACAGAGAACAGCGCCAAGGTACTCCAGCTGATGTATCTTAGAAGAGGTCACAAGCTTTTTATATTTGTTCTATCATTGGTAAGTAAAATAAATTATAAATCTGTGAATTTGTGCAACAGATTTAAATTATTGTATCAATTACTAAAATATTAGAATTAATTGCTGTTATATTCACATCATACCATCCTGAATCGGAACTTCATTAGTTTCCTCAAATCTACTTGGGATCAATAAGTTAGTATTTATAAATAATAAGCTATGTATCCACTTAAACACATATATGATAGAAACAAGATGCACAGGTAGATCAAGGGTTCTAAGACCTTTTGTGTAATGCACAGAGATTTAACTCTGGATGTTTTTGACGTATAATAGACGTTTACCATGCAAACATGAGGACATGTCTAAAACCAGAGATATTTACCAGGATTTGTTGTTGTTGGATTATTCAGTTGAGGAAAAGCTGGTTTGGGAGCTTTTGACTGTGGACCTGGTACTAGAGGCATTGGTGAAGAAACATCACCTTGTGGAGTAACTTCTTGTGGTACCACCTGTCCTATGTTTTGTTCCTGTGGAGTGACTTGTTCCTGAGCTAGTGCAGCAGTCTGTGGGACTTGAGGAAACGGTTTTGAAACTTTCCCTTGAGGAATGGGAGCTGACTCTGGTGCAGAAAGTGCTTCTTGAGATACCATGGGTGCAACAGGTTTGGATACTTTGCTTTGTGGGACAACAGGTGCTACTGGTTTATAAGCTTTAACTGGTTTATAAGAAGATGGACCCTGCACAAATCCTTGTTGCACAACAGACTGAGGCGCCATAGGTTTGGGGGCTTTGCCCTGTGGTAGTGGACCCTTTGTTTGTTGCAGAACTGATAGAATGTCTGTAGTTGGTCCAAGTGCAGAAGGTAATCTTGTGCTTGGCTCTTCGGCTTGTGGTAAAATACCCTTAGTGTTAGCTAATACTGGGAGATGGCTTTGAGCATTAGCACTCAAAGTTTCCTCGTTTGGTCCCTTTTTATTGGAAACACCCCCTTTTCCATTATTTATGGGGCCATACCCTAGAAATCATATATATTTTACTATAAACTGATAGACGTTTACTGGCAATTAAAGCTCAAAAACATGAATCATGAAATGCATAAGACACATAGAAATATATATGTATTACACTGCAGCCATTATAGAGGAATATAGAGAATGGCTAATCCTACATTTTCACAACAGAGAAGTTCGCAGAAGACAAATTTCATTACAAAATGAAGTTGAAGGCACATAATACAAGATCACTATGAAAGAGACAAGGATGTAATAAGTGTAATAAAAGTAAAGAAATCATATTTTACCTGAATTAGCAGCTTTGTTATAAGGTCCTTTCGACATACCAGCAGGAACACCATAACCTAGAGATGACAGGGAATTACATTCATATTTCAGTAATGGTTTAATGCGCTCAGGTCATCACAGAACATCATGTAACGTTTAGAGTTTTACAACTGGACTTAATTTATCATAGTTTCAAAAGATTACATCACTCATCAGACCTAAAGCAGCTGCTCCGATGAGCAACAAAATAAATTTAAACAGCAAGAATTCAATTTTAAAAGTATTAATATGAATTTAAGCTATTAAATTTTTTTTAACGCTTAACAGTTTACATGCACTGGATAACATCTATTGCTTAACCTTTTTATGTGTAATGGCTATGTTGTAAAAAATATGCATAAGCAATATGTACCGTATTACAGAATTAGCATTTATACAGTATATAGGCATTTCATTACAGTAATTTTACCACAGGTATGTGGTGTTGTTTGAAATTAATTTGAAGACTGTTTACTAAGACCAAGTATTGGTAATAATGATCATTATTAAACAAGAATCGTGTCTGATCTACTTAAAGGTTAACAGTTAAAATGTAGGCTGTCGGTGATGACAAAGACCCCAAATTCGGCATGAAACATCAACATTTTGCCATATGGCTGAAGGACCTCCATTGATTCACAAGAAATACAGATGAAAGACTTTCGGGCTTAGAGCATTAACTTGGGCTACCCTACAATTGAAACATTAATATGGAATAAAACTGATGTGTGGTCACATGTGTGCATACATTTGCTACGTCACAATGGCCTTGAACATTAAGGAAATTTACCATTGGGTTTGGCTCCTTGTCCATTGAAGGGTCCATTGAAGGGTCCAGCTTTAGCACCATATCCTGTGAATTACATGCAACACACAAGATTCAAATGGAATCCAAAAATATGACTGAAGAATTCAGACCAGTAAGGCATAACCATTAAATCCTCTATCACACACAATAAAAATTATTCTAACTCACCATTGGGTTTGGCTCCTTCTCCATTGAAGGGTCCAGCTTTAGCACCATATCCTGTGGATCAAACGCAACACACAAGATTCAAATGTTATGCAAAAATATGACTGAAGATTTCAGACCAGTACGGCAGAACCATTAAATCCTTTATCACACACAAAAAAGTTTATCCAATTCACCATTGGATTTGACTCCTTGTCCATTAAAGGGTCCATTGGAGGGTCCAGCTTTAGCACCATATCCTGTGGATCAAATACAACACACAAGATTCAAATGGAATCCAAAAATATGACTGAAGAATTCAGACCAGTAAGGCAGAACCATTAAATCCTCTATCACACACAATAAAAATTATTCTAACTCACCATTGGGTTTGGCTCCTTGTCCATTGAAGGGTCCAGCTTTAGCACCATATCCTGTGGATCAAACGCAACACACAAGATTCAAATGTAATGCAAAAATATGACTGAAGAATTCAGAACAGTAAGAGCAGCACCATTAAATCCTCTATCACATACAATAAAATTTATCTAACTCACCATTAGATTTGGCTCCTTGTCCATTGAAAGGTCCATTGGAGGGTCCAGCCTTAGCACCATATCCTGTGGATCGGATGCAACAC
>JAZGTI010019472.1:0-11076 GCA_036877585.1 Botia kubotai | reverse complement strand
ACCTGCTTCATCAGCTGGTCGAACTTCTGAGGGGTTAGTTTGTTGAGGATACTCCTGAACGTTCGGAGAACTTCCTACAAAACAAAATACATGTGCGAATTACTAAACTCTCTGCAGGACATGGAATTCTGACACAGAATTTCGTGATCTCAGTAGGTTTTCTCTCTGTACACAGAGAACTTAAGTGATTACACATTACAAAATGGTCAAAGAAGAGCATTTGGGTGAGAAAATTGATTATCAAGGCTGTTGCTAGTGGCAACCCTAGTGTATTAGAAAGTATGACCTATTGTAAATGTCACAAGCGCATGTTTTTCTGCTCATTGCAAATAAATCCAGTTAAATGCTAATTGTGTAACTGGCTCAAGCCAATATGAATAAACCTACCTCAGTTTTTGGGGTCTCTGAACCTTCGGAGACACTTTCGTTTCTCCTCACCGCAGGTTTCCACGCATTGCCTGATTTGTTCAGCTGGATGTTGCTATCCTGCTGCAACTTGATAACTTTGGGTCTAGGTGGACAACGCACATTTTCCTCCTTCTGTTGGAAGAGACAGAATGCCTATAGCTTTCATCACTTGAACATGAAGGGAATATGAATTACAAAGACTATGATCTCGGTCACAGAATAAAACGTATTAAAATAAGAGAATTTAAAGAACATAGTTGTTTTGCTGAAGACACAGTCTGAAGTGAAAATAAAGAAAATTAGGGACAAGCCAATGATCTTCTACCTTTCTCATTTTCTAAGAACTAGTTATACATATACATGGATAAACCCTGACATTTGATATATGACCAAGCATCACTCCCTGTAATAGTGACTTACCTTGTCCAAAATAATTGAGAATCTTGGAAGTCCTTCTGGCTTCATTAAAGAAGGAGGAATGAATTGCAAACTCAGGAGGAACTCTCTGGTATATTTCCTCCCTTCTGTAGATGGTGCTTTTTTCTCTTCTTTCTTTTCTGTCTCTTTAAACAGCACCAGGGTTGTGGACTGTGTCCTTGATAAGGACTGTTCTGAGCCATCTTGTTCTGAAATGACTGGCTCATCTAACAGACTTACAGACCATTTTTCGTCCACTTTGGCCTGTGCTGTTTTCAGACCCTGGAAAGAGGTCTGCTCTGAGCCATTGTGTCGTATTATGACTGGCTCATGCAATTGATTTGAGGGATTGTCCCCCTTAGCTGCTTCCTGTGCTGGATTTTCAGCCAGGCTCTGCAATTTATGCTGCTTTAAGCCGTCTTGATGTAAACTGACTGGCTTAGCATAAACATTTGAGGAATCTTGCTCCTCATCTGCAGCCTGTGCTATGTTCTCAGCCAGGTTGTCAAAGAAAGAGTGCTCCAAGTCAGCTAGATTTATACTGACTGGCTCAGTTGAAACATTTGAGGAATTTTGCTCCTCATCTGCAGCCTGTGCTATGTTCTCAGCCAGGCTGTCAAAGAAAGACTGCTCCAAGTCAGCTAGATGTATACTGACTTGCTCAGTTGATACATTTGAGGAATCATCCTCCTCAATTGCAGCCAGTGCTATGTTCTCAGCCAGGCTCTCGGTGGAAGACAGCTCCAAGTCGGCTAGTTGTAAACCAACTTGCTCTGCTGAAACGTTTGAACACTGCTTTCCAACTGCAGCCTGTGCTGGATTCTCAGCCAGGCTCTCGTTGGAAGACTTCTCCAAGTTGGCTAGATGTAAACCAACCTGCTCTGCTGAAATATTTAAACACTGCTCCTTAACTGCAGTCTGTGGTGGATTCTCAGCCAGGCTCTCGGTGGAAGACAGCTCCAAGTTGGCTAGATGTAAACCAACCTGCTCTGCTGAAATATTTAAACACTGCTCCTTAACTGCAGTCTGTGCTGGATTCTCAGCCAGGCTCTCGTTGGAAGACTTCTCCAAGTTGGCTAGATGTAAACCAACTTGCTCTGCTGAAATATTTAAACACTGCTCCTTAACTGCAGTCTGTGCTGGATTCTCAGCCAGGAACTCGATGGAAAACTTCTCCAAGTTGGCTAAATGTAAACCAACTTTCTCTCCTAAAAAGTCTAAATTCTGCTTTTTAGCTGCAGCCGGTGCTAGATTCTCAGCCAGGCTTTCGAAGGAAGACTTCTCCAAGTCGGCTAGATCTAAACCAACTTGCTCTGCTAGAAAGTTTGAATTCTGCTTTTTAGCAGAAGCCGGTGCTGGATTCTCAGCCAGGTTCTGAACTGAGATCTGCTCCGAGCTCTTCTGTGTAATATGCTCAGCTGAGTGGGTTGGTTGAAATGCTTTCTCAGGCTGAGCGGGGAGCACGGACAGGCTCTTAGGCAAGGACTCCACTGGCTCTCGGGTGATAGCCACACTAGAGGTTGGAAATGCCTCCAGTGTCGCCACACTCGAAACCAGTTCTGGATTAGTGTTCTCCAGGGGGTTCACTTGCTGCTGTCTCCAAGCTCCCGAATAAATCATGTCAGTAATATCAAGTCCACCTTGCCGGGGGTCCTTAATGTTAATCTAAAAGAACAATAAGCAGAAATAGTTTAATTAATCAATTAACCAGCATCTATGATGTATATAAAAAATCTTGACACATCATAGATGTTTTTATTAAATAGAATAAAGACAAACAGCTAGTGTCTTACAAGGTTGGTACAATAGGTATAGTCACGTCTTAAAAGCTTTTGTATATACGTGATTAGAAATTGGCTTTCAAAAGTAAATCTCCTCATAGACATATTCACATGGTGTAAAAAGTGTGATAACTAGTTTCAGTTTCTTTCTTTTAAATTAAGAGCCTATATAATAATTGTTATAAATGTATACATATTGCAACAAATGCATAACAGAACACATAAACTAAAAAAACGTACCCGCACTCTGTTCCTCCTAGGTAAAGTAGGTAAAACAGCAGGTTGGACTGAGGGCCCAGCAGCAATGATGGCAGGATCAAGGTCCTGGATAGGAAAAAGAAAAGTCATGTGCGCCATGTAGATGTAGATTTTGTCAATGATATACAAACCGGAGTCAATATAGCACTGCAAAACAGCGAATCCGTAAAAACTGTAAGAGAAAGAGAAAGATATCAGCCGGGAACAACTTAATACAATAGCTCAAAACAACAATTCATTAATTATTCATTGAAAAGCTAAAATAGTTATAGGAAAAAATATAAACCAGCATTTCTAAAACATCATTTATCAAAATATAAACAGTTGGGAGATGTAAAGTCTGGCTTTCAGTATTACTCAGCGGTTCACGATCAATTAAATGTCATTATATAGATGTAAAACAGTGGTTCTCAAACTTTTTCAGCAGGAGGCCCCGTTGTGTAAGGTGAATCCTTTTGTGCCCCCCCCCAAAATATACTCATGACAAAAACAGTCAAACTTACAAATTTACTTTAAGTAAAAACAAATGACTTTATACAATGCCAGAACATCAATTCTCTTTGAAGCCTTATTTCTGTTTATTTGATGTTGAATATTAAAAGTGTGTATAATAAAATTATTTTATTATTATTTTTAAATATTTCTATTTTTTAAATACATAACATTAAATACATTTTACAAAGGACAGTAATGATTGTGAAAGGTTTTACGAAAGGTTTTAATATAATTTCCTAAACTAGAAATTTCTATGCGGCCGCGGGCCCCAGTTTGAGAACCACTGAAGAGACCGAGAGACCCACACACATCTACACACACCGAGAGACCCACACACATCTATGAATTGTGTGTGGGTCTCTCGGTGTGTGTATTCTACAGGAGATTATAAATAGCATATATGTAAATCAGATTAAGCCGACACGGTTTTATTTGAGGGTGCGTTTACAGTAACCATGAAAGTATAAAGTAATCGTGAAAATAATCACGACATCTTTAGGCGTGTTTGAACAACATACTTACACCGAAACGATCTAATACGAATGCGTGATGTAATGTGGAGTGCACTCATTTTATACCCCTCGAACGTTCTAAGCGCCATATTGTGTTTATGACGTTATAATCCCTCTGCGCTCAAGTTCGATTTTCCAGCGCCAGTGAGTGTTTCAAATGAGTGAGCGAGTCAGTTGTTCAGAACCGCAACAATTAAAGTAATTTAAGAATATATATATATATATATATATGTGTGTGTGTGTGTGTGTGTGTGTGTGTATTGTGACCTAAAACGGCCTAACCTAATGATTAATTTGTGAAAACTGCTGTTAATAAAATCTTTTATTAATAAAACCTCTACTTATAGCCAACCAAGATTTGTTTATTGAATTGTTTTTTAAATTTCTCTTTAACTCAAGTTTTGAGCAGGAGTTTAGTTTTGACTTTTGCTATATTGACATGTTTGGCTATATTGTTCTGTGATGTGACTCTGTAAACTGCGCGATAGAATTTTAGACTTTGTTTGCTGGAACTTCAGATTTGTTGGCTGGAACTGCTGTACTTTAATGTACGTTCAACAAAAAAAGTTGACTTATAATTAAAATACTAAAAACAGCTTCCTTTCACCTGCACACTGCAGTGAGAACGGGACATACCAACAAAGAAATGTTGTTATTTTGGGTCTGTGCAGGTACTATGAACATGAAAGTTTAGTAGTCAAAATTAATCTTAACATATTTATTGTGTGCAAAATACATTCAGACTTTTCATAACACATTAGTGTGTCCATAGTGCATGATCCCAAAGTATAAAACAAAGAACATTTCAGGAGAAAAAGATTCACTCAGTAGTGGAAAAAGGTCAAATTGGCATATGATATACCGATCAAAAGTTTAGGATGACTTCACTGAAATGTTTCTTATGATTCTAATTATCTTTCCATCCAAAGCCGTTTGCTAAAATGTTTAAATTTGTAATTGTACACAAAATATAATTGTGCCAACATATTAATTTCTGTTAATAAAAAAAAAGTTTTTGAAATGGATGATTTGGACCACATAATGAAGAAACATAGTTTAGAAATCATTGCATATAATGATGCCATAAGAAACTATTGTAAAATGCCAAGAGAACATTTTTACAAACTCAAGACAAATTCAAATGTATGGTTACATTAAATGTGCTAAAATATAACATAGTGGTCTTGAGTTGCTGTAACTTATTAAAAATAATTTTTTTAACTTATTTTTACAAGCAGTCAGGAATTTAAATATTAAGTTGAAATGACTTGTAAAACCAAGACAGGACGATAACAATATATATTTTTTGAGGGATTCACGCATAAACTACTTTGACAGTAGAGGGCAGCTGAGAGCCACATTTTTCTAAGACAAGACTTTTAATAACTCTGCACACTTGCAGCAGCTAATACTGTTACTACTGGTTTGTTAAACCACTAACTGTTAAAACTGGTTAGTATTGATGGCACCACTGTATCTGATTCTTATTCCATTATTTATTATTTTTGGCTTGTTAGTTTAGAGGGCAATGTTTTAAGCTAGTTTGTTCCTGTTTCTGTTTCTTTAGCACCACTATCGTCATTTTACCCTTAATTTTGTGTTTGTTCCGTCTTTTGTAAATATTGTAAATTCCCACACTTTCTCGTTGTGATTTTTATTTATTAGTCACCTATCACTTTTACAATATTAATTTAACATTTTTCGTGTTCTTTATATTTAAAATATTTATTTACGCCGCTTACACCTGCTCTCACTGGGACAGTTATGTTTTTAATGTTGCATCACTGTCCATAAACAAAGTAGTAAGGTTGTTTTCTTTACGTTTATCAATGTTAAAACTTGTTTTAAGACATATTCCATGATAGTACCCAAAATCTTGAAGTACCTAGTTATGCCACGTAAATCCCACAGGATGTGAATACCGTTATCATACCGTTATCAGGAACTGTAGGCTATAGGCCTGCTGTACTTTACAGAAAACGTTATCGACATCTGATACTAACACTGCATCATAGCTGCCATATATTCGTTTTTCGCATTTTTATGGGAACGCTGTAGAGACTGACACGCAAATGTCCGTTTTTCGGGAGATATTTGATAAATAATAAAACAACGTATGCGTTCTTCATGTGCTTTCATTCGTCAAGTTCATTACGTCCCTTCGGTGAAGTATTTTCAATGATCGTTAAACTAAATATTTAATCCATTATCATTGGCCGTTTAAAGAACATGAGCACACGCATAATAAAGACAATTTAAAAGGCATTCGGCTACTAGTGATTTTATAGTGATTTTACCTAACATTATGTTAAGTTTAAACAAATTTTGTTCCGCTAACTGCCTTGGAGGCATTTTTGTCGAAATGTGATTCACTTCATTATTAAAAATGAAAACTACAGTGGAAACGTACTGAGTCTCTAAGACAGCGAGACAAATAAATTTTGAAAAACACGTATTTGATTACCTCTGTTTTTTAAATGACTAAATTCTATATAGGTAAATTTACAAATTCTCAGAAAAGGAGAAAAGCATTTTATGTTCAAATAATAAATATATTATGTTGAATTAATCTAGCCCTCAAAAAACTATTTAGACTCTACATGAGAGTGTTTCTTTTTGTGTCTTTGTGTAATATTGCTTATTATATATACACTATACACTAGCAAGATATACTAGCATTTTTTGTGTTTTATTTTCTTCATTTTCTGCTTATTTTGGCAAAGTTGGTTACAACGTTATCACGGCTCTGTTTCTGCTCATTTAACCACATATTTAATATTTTTTAAATTTAAACCTCAGTTACAAGTTTAAAGTTAAGCCATGACATTTAAAATAGAGGTTTAAGAAATGGAACAACAGGTTTAAAGTTTTAACTGTAAAATCAAAACCAGGACCAAAATTATGGAAGGCAACTCTGGTTATTTCTAAACAAGGTTTAAAGTTGTGCAACAAAACTATTAAATAAATCATGCTTTAATCCAAGTTTAAATCTAATTCTAATGCAAAATAAAAAAATTAATGCAACCCAACCACCGTTACAATAACAACTGAATTTACACAAATAACCATTTTTAAAAGTTAACATACACTTGTGTCTTAAAATTTTGATTTATCATATCTTTACAGTGGTTAGAGAAAACGGTCGCTATTGCTGATTGATGCGTGTCGGAAAAACAAGAATAGCCAGTAATAACCACTGGAACGTATGACGTCATATACGATTATGTCGTAACGTACAGTGAACCTATAAAGCTCGCTCTTGCAGAATCGCTTCAGTTTACTGAGAATCCGAGCAGAGTCGAGGACTATCACTTGACGCTTTTGCGGAATCGTTCAGTGAGAATCTGAGCATAGGCGAGGACAATCACTTGACGTTTTTGCAAAATCTTTTCAGTTGTGACAATCCGAGCAGAGACGAGCACAATCACTTGACGCGCTTGCAGAAACGTTCAGTGAGAATCCGAGGAGAGCCGAGGACAATCACTTGACGCTTTTGCAGAATCGCTTCAGTTCAATGAGAATCCGAGCGGAGGCGAGGACCATCATTTGAGCAGAGACGATATAGTCAGTGACTGTACAAATCTCAACAGAAAGAGTTTAGGAGTTTATACAGTTTTCAAGCACACCGGAGTTGACAGCTAAACGTAATAGTTAACTCTACATTAACACCTGCGCGCACGTCAGCGACGATCCTAAACAGCAGTCGAGTGTCGGTGGACGTTCAGCTGATGTTGAGAAGGTTTAAACTGTCCGCGGGTGGGAAAACCACCGTCCCTACAGGGGCTACAGAACAAGAGGCCTCTCCTAAAACTATGGAGAAAAGCCCAACAGGTCAGACATACCATTATAATGATAAACCATTAAGACGTATAGATACACGTGGACAAACATATAGGTGTTGCGCCAACAATGATGAACAATGAACAGTTTTGAGTTAATCTTAATTTGGGTTGTGTTGCAATTTTAAACACCGATTAACAAATCAATTAACCCGGATTAAAACCTGCGATTAATTTTGTCCACCAGTAAGTGATGTATTGATCCCTATAAAGAAAATAAAAATGTACTATTATTAACCAGATAGCTCGTTAATAAAAAGAGCTCAACGGGCTAAGAAAAGCGTGCGGAATTTTGCTTGGATAACTGCACAAAACTTTTCCGAGCCCTGGTAGTTTACTTTCAATTTTCAAGTTACATATTGTTGACTGTTAAGTTATGTATTTTTGTTTGCTAGTGCTAACTTAATGTTTTCTTATTGCTTTTTTGCTTAGAAAAACAAACCAAAATGCAGAAGAAACGTATCTCTGCCTTCTTCCAGAGAACATGGCGGGCTGTAAAGCAAACCTTTGGCCACAGAAGCAATAAAGTGGTTCCAATTTCATTAAAGCCTGATCCGGAGAGATCTGATCCTCAACCAGGTCCATCTGGACTCAAGCCAGTGGATTTCCAAAAAACAGCTAACTATCAACCTGGTTTATGTAACCTGAAGCAAACAACTGTCCAAGAACCAGCTGATACTCAGCCAGGTCTATCCAACCTGGAACCAAGTGCGACTCAATATAAAGCTGCTAGTCAAACAGATCCACCTGGACTTGTGCCAACAAGATTCCAAGAACCAGCTAATTCCCAGGCTGGTCCATCTAACATTGAGCAAATAGCTTTCCAAAATACTGCTGATGCTCAGCCAGGTCCATCCAACCTTGAGAAACCTGCTCATCAAAAGCCAGCTGATCTCCAATCAGGTCCATCAGGACTTAAGCCATCGGTTCCCCAAACTCCAGTTGATGCCCTGCCAGCTGGTGCGTATACTGCCATATTTCACTTTATTTTCATTCTGTCCTGCTTTTTCTTGTCAGCCTTTTCTTGTCTGTTTCCGTTTCCTTGTGTAATTGTTTCACACCTGTGCCTAGTTACCCTGTAAGTGTATATGCCAGCCATTTGTCTAATACCTTGTTATTTAATGTGTCATTCTGATTAATTGAGTTCTTTTTAGTTTCATCAGAATGACTCCTAAGCTTTTCCTTTTAGCTTGTCGTTATTTTCCTTTTAGATGTCGCATTCGTAATGAACGACTCATAACATTTATTAATGCGAGACAATCAGAAAAACTAAAATCTCTTTGTGAGAAACTAATGTGCTCTTTTTGTATTTATTGTTTTTCAGGAACATTTTCATTACTTTATATAATGGGGGAGCGTCTGGGAAGGGGTGGCTTTGGCACCGTGCATCACGGGACTCGCAAAATTGACGGCCGACAGGTAGAACTGCTCTCGCAAACATTTTACCTTGCGTCCTTATATATAAATGAATGTGCAGTGTTTTACTCCAGTTATGTGTAAACCAATTTATACACTGCAGAATGTCATATACTGCTATAAAGCTTACATGTAATTAATTTACCCTTGTAGGTTGCCATCAAAATTATTCTTAAGTCGAAGAACACGGGCCGTTTATTAACTATTGTAAGTTGGCAAGAACTATTATATCTGCATATATTTAATATCAGTGTCCAAAAGTCTGAGATCATATTAAAAAAATCTGGCATATTCAAATTTAAATGTGGAAATAAAGAGAAATCTTACAATTTTAAACGAAATAAGGATTCCTAGAAGTAGTTCAGTACGGTAGTTTCTGACATTTAACATGCTTGGTCATAAAAACAATTCAACCTTTTTGTTTTTATTCTGTTTTTTTTTCAGAAAAATGTTTTTTTATTTTTTTATTTTTATTTTTTATTCTATTTTATTTTGTTTTTAAGTTTTTAAAATGTTCCACTACTTAGAAATAAGACTTGATATATGATAACTTTAAAACATTCTACTAAAATTTCTGCGCGAACATTTTTTATAAATTTGAGAGAACGTTGTGAGAACGTTAGCCAACGTTTTGAGAATGTTTAGTTAAATTTGGAGAAAAAAATGCATTAAATTGGAATAATGCATGTTTAGTAGTCACAGACTTTTAGACCTTAATATATCACAATACAAATGATATAGAAACGGAAATATTAGCCCTAGTCAGCTAACTTTTTGTTTAACACTTTTTCTTTACTAGCCTGGGTATCCATTACCACTGTTACACGAAGTGGCTCTAAATCTGCTGGTACAAAAACCTCAGAGAAGCCTCCACATTGTACAAATGTTGGACTGGTTTGAAGAGAAAGATCGGCACATTCTCATTTTGGAATACCCTCAGCCATGTGTGACCTTGATTGACTTCATCATGCTCAATGGAGGTTATCTATGTGAAATGCTGGCATGTAATTTGATGCTTCAAGCAGTGCTTGGCGCCAAACACTGCATTGACCAGGGCGTCTATCATGGCGACTTAAAGGTGGACAACATTCTGGTCAATACAAAGACGCTGATGCTCAAAATCATAGACTTTGGGTGCGGCTACCTTGTTGAGAATTGTGACGTCAGCGGCAGCATGTACTGTAGTGAGTAGACTTTGTTGCCATAGCAATAATCCTTAATGTGATCAAATTCTAGCGGAAAATTTACAGATCGGATGGTGTTACGCGGGATAAGTTTCTATAATGTTAAATGTCAACAGGATAAACAAGACCTCACTGAAAACTTTTGCTCATCTTTTCATCTATTACAGGGCGATTGTATGCAATTGCAGATACGGTCATGAGTTTAGGTATCGTGTTATTCAAAATGGTTTGTGGACAACAGCCGTTCACAACGTATAGTGACGTTATAAGAAATGATCCAGCATTTTACACCTTCAATTTATCCTGTCGTGAGTCAACAGCAATAGCAAATAAAAAATGCACAAATCAATGACATTGTTAAACACATCTCAGGGAGATTTTACCAAATGCAATTTCCTTAATATAAATACAAACATCATTACTTTTACATTATTACCAAATACTACGTTTCAGAAGCTGTTGTTTTACTTGACTCTGTTAGTGCGGTTAAAAAGGCTAATCGGCGCTCTTGTCAATATTTACACAGAATGCCAACAAGTGATAAACCAGTGCATGGCCCCTATTCCAGCTATCAGGCCAACATTAGAGCAGCTCTTGGCACACGAATGGTTTAAGAGGAAATAAAGGTCAGGAGAAGCTCAGGGGTGAAGATCGTATTACAGGCACAAGTCCAGACATCCAGAAGCAGCACAAAAACGAGAACAAACAAACAAATAGGGTGGAAGGGTGGGTAAATAAAATAATTAAAAATATATGTACGTGATTG
>JAZGTI010019471.1:0-11076 GCA_036877585.1 Botia kubotai | reverse complement strand
TGCACATACTCAGTGTATAATGATCAATGTGTAGTATAATGCAATGTAAGTCGCTTTGGATAAAAGCGTCTGCCAAATGCCTAAATGTAAATGTATATATGTTTGTCTGAAAATATTTGACAACTACTTAGGAACATTCTTTTCTTGTCCAGAAAATGTAGTTACTCCAGCCTGATCCTAAAAGGATCTTATTACAAAAAATAAAATCACATTTACAGTGAATGTCTTAATTGCTTTCAGTTAAAACTGGGTCTAATGCGCATACTTCCAAATGAATGCAACAGTATGTGATGTTGTTTTTGTGAGGTCTGTGACTCCCCCTGATGGTGGGAATTATTACAAAGTTTCATGCCACAGTTATCTGCATGCTGTTTAGTAGCGTTGAGTTCCACAGTAAAGTATTACCTAACTTTAAATCATGTATTTAAGACAGATAAGTAAACAAACCCCCCATTATGATGATTAGTGAAAAGTGAACAAAGTGCATGTTGATCAAAGACCATTATGACCATTTGATCAAAGCAATTAGTCTGAAGACTTTCTGGGCCTGAAGTACTGTCATTTATTGACATTTGGAATTTCTTGCACCCTTATTCTACAATTCACATTATGTTTTTGTTCAGTTATAAAGTAAACAGTAAATGCATATGATAAGTATAAATATAATTAATACTTACTAACTTAACACCGTAATGTATTATATTTTTTCATAAATTACATAAAACTATCAGTTGGGGCATAGTGGCGATATTCTCTACATGTATTAATCCAATTTAATATCTTAATATTATTTTAATAGCTTAACTATTTGCTTAACTCTAATTAAGTTGATTTAATTGGTTTATTTCGCGAAAATAAAGTTATTTAGATATTCAGTGTGATTCACCTCAAAGCATGTGTTACGTAAACCAGTAACGATTGTATCGTTTTAAAACATGATTGGACAATAATGTACAGGCTAACATTTTCGACCAATCGTTGTTTAAACCGTTGAGAATAATTTGCGCTTGCACAGTGAGAAGCTCGCGCACTGCAGATGACGCAATTGCGGGTATTTATGCGACGGCTCTCCCCTCCCCTTCTCTCCCGAAACCCCCGGCTGTTAGTGTTGTGCGAGTGCGTGTGTGCTCCGGAGCTTGCCTCGGCACACATTATATAAAAAATTAAAAAATACAAAAAAAATTTAAAACTTTTAAAAATTCCAAAAAATCATTTTTTTCTTTTTATAAATAAGAATCGGTGAAGCCGATTTTTAACGGACGTCAGTGAGCTCGCGAAGGCCTAGCGGTTTGCTTGATTCGTCGGTTTCCGAAATTATTCGCCTTTTAATTATTCTGTTACCCTCGACATTTATTGTTTTAAACGAAGCATTGCACGCTTTATTAGGTTCATTGAGATTCCTTTTAAAAGACTTAAATATTAAAAATCGGCTCGTTGAATTTATCGTGACAGCTAACCGTATTCTGACGTAATTGAGCTCACGCTGCAAGACGAGTGAAATAGATTGACATAGAAGAGAAAATGAACCCCGGCGCTCCTAGTTACCCCATGGCCTCGCTGTATGTGGGGGATCTGCACCAGGACGTGACTGAAGCCATGCTGTATGAGAAGTTTAGCCCGGCCGGTGCCATCCTCTCTATTCGGGTGTGCAGGGACATGATTACCCGCAGATCGCTTGGTTATGCATATGTCAACTTTCAGCAGCCGGCAGATGGTAAGTGTGGTTTCAGTAAAGCCTTTGACAGCTATGACACGATGACCAAATGATGCGTTGAGTCCTTTAGGTCCGGGTAGTGTGGACGTATATTATGCATCCATCTCTTTAGTGACCGTATCAGACGCGATTTTGTTCATACAGATGATTGGCTGAGTATTGCCTTACTGGGTGTATTAGGTGCTGGATTGATCATGAGGGTTCGAGTTGCATGGTTTTGTATGACGTGTGACTTGCATGTATGTTACAGAGAGTGTGCTGTAAAGATAAATAACATTGACACGCTAAAAGAAAGCTGTCAGGGAAGTACCCCGAGCCCATTTAATATGGCTGTTGATATGCTGCATCATGACATTTTTTTAATATTTTTTCACTCGTGTATAAGAACAAAGAAAAGTACATATAAAATTATTTTTTCTTCAGTCAGCTCAAGATATGACATTTTCAGTAGGTTTAATATTTTTTTAAGCTTAAAATGATCATGTGCAATCAGTCAAAAATAGGTCAGACATAGCCATATACAGTTTAAATTCAACCTGCAAAGAGATGTTTGAAATGTTGGACTTTATCCTTTTCAAATTGAAGTACTATATCCGTTTCAAATCATAGTTGCATCTTAACTGGTTCGCTGTATAAATGCCCTTAAAGTGATGCATGCCACCAGGTTTAGATTCCATAGAAACAGATCTAGTAATATAAAGTTTCAGTTTCTGTTCAGCTGCAGTTGTTTCAAGATACTTACTTTCATTTACAGCTGAAAGGGCTTTAGACACTATGAACTTTGATGTCATCAAGGGTAGACCTGTTCGCATCATGTGGTCTCAGCGTGATCCCTCTCTGAGAAAAAGTGGTGTTGGCAACATCTTCATCAAAAACCTGGATAAGTCTATCGACAACAAGGCCCTTTATGACACCTTCTCTGCATTCGGCAACATCCTGTCATGCAAGGTAAGCAACCAATGTCTTTTTAAAGGTTTGCTGTGATTAGAACATCAGATATTTTGTGCACGAGTGCTTTTGATCTGGTCAGTGGGTGCATGACATCATGCTTCTGCTCCTGATATCCTTTCTAAAGGTTGTTTGTGATGAAAATGGCTCAAAGGGGTATGGCTTTGTGCACTTTGAGACCCAGGAGGCTGCTGAAAGAGCCATCGAGAAAATGAACGGCATGTTGCTGAATGACAGAAAAGTGTAAGTGTCATAAAGGTGTTAAGGGGAAATTGCTAACTAACATGTGGTGTGGGTAACTAACAGACTGGATTTATGCCTGAACTGTGTGGAGTGGTTTGACTTAGGGCTATGTGGTAATGGTGTATCCTAAATTGGGTTGGTAACTTACCACAGTTATGTACCAGCAATATTTTACCATCATTATGAAACTTTAAGTTTTATAACTACTAAAGAAATATTTGTTCTGTTGTCAGTGGGATTTTGTAGCTTTTTAGTTTTAGCATATTTTTGACAAACAGCACAAGTTATTGTCACTAATAGCATCAAGCTATAGAAGCCTCTTTGTGAAACCGCACCTGTCACCAACATACAAAGACCCATTGGCATTTTATTCCTAATTTTTTTGTTGCCTTAAAGCCTGTTTTATCGTGTTAATCTCAAGGCATTTCAGATAGATATGTGGAAAACATCTTTAAGTTAACTTGGTCACTTGTTCATAGTAGCGAGGTTGAGACTATCTGTCAAATAAAGTTTGACAAACCATATGATGTTACAGTTCTTAGATTCAAATTTTTAGTTGCCAAAGCTTATATTTACTTAACTTATTTAAGTTTTGTAAATATAAGGTTTGATGGGTATTAATATGGGAGTCTTAGTATACCAATGCACAATTATTAAATCAGAGTTAAAATGATTAACTCTGTTGAGGTCCACAAAATCATCTTTTTACATTTTCATTGCAGGTTTGTAGGGCGTTTCAAATCTCGCAAAGAGAGGGAGGCTGAGCTTGGTGCAAGAGCCAAAGAGTTTACCAATGTGTATATTAAAAACTTTGGGGAAGATATGGATGATGACAAACTCAAGGATATCTTCAGCAAATATGGTACGTTGTTTATTGTGCTAACTTGAAGTTGTTTATTATTTTGCTATTCAGGTTGTACAAGTCATTAGAATTTGATTGTATTATAAGGTAATGCTATGAGCATCCGTGTCATGACTGATGAAAATGGAAGGTCTAGAGGCTTTGGCTTTGTCAGCTTTGAGAGGCATGAAGACGCCCAAAGGGTCAGTCCAGCATTGAATTCTGTAATATTTTTGGCATTGTTTTCTTTGTGTATTGGACCAATACCAAACAAATGTTTATGGTGACTCCAGTCTTTCTGCTGTCATTTGATCAGGCTGTGGATGAGATGAATGGGAAAGAGCTGAATGGAAAGCTCATCTATGTGGGTCGTGCCCAGAAAAAAGTGGAGCGACAAACTGAGCTTAAGCGTAAATTTGAACAGATGAAGCAGGATCGCATGACGCGCTACCAGGTCAGCAAGGTTAAACTCTCACTTCTGCCCAGTTAAATTTAATGTTTCTGTGTGAATTGTACTAGCCGAAATGACCACAGGACCTCCATTTCTCATCCGTGGATATTGGAGATAGAAAGGCCTATGCACAATTGTTTGTAGAAAACACAGTGCTTCATTTAGGGAACACAATGGACCTGTTCGGTGTCTGGAATTCCTTCCATTTCTGAAATATCCTGTGACTTGTATAATAAAGTTGATGTCAGCAGGTCAGACACACAAACATATAAAAACCTTAGTTATGGAAACTGATTCTCATATGTTTATAGTGTTTGTAAAGGAGCTGTCCAAGTTAAAACGTAATATAATGATATATGTAATTACTGCTATTTACTGTCTTTGCAGGGTGTCAATCTGTATGTAAAGAACCTGGATGATGGCATAGATGATGAGCGTCTTCGTAAAGAATTCTCTCCCTTTGGTACAATCACTAGTGCCAAGGTACGAGTGTGTGTCCTTCTTCATTGAGCAGATTATTTATCTACAGTCTGAATGTTTTCTAAATATATATGATGGTCATTCTAGTAAATTAACAAGAAATCGATCTTATTTACATTCATAATTCATTTTGTCTGTTGTCACTCATACTGTGCAGACCAATATTTGTTTAGGTGTTGTTTTAGTTCCCTTTCAAGAATAGTTCCCTTGACATTGTGTCAGAAGCTGTGGGGGAAATCCCCTCCCCTCCCCTTACCTTATCACCTGAAGTGAATAAGTGAAGTGAAGTGAAGTAATATTTTGAGTGCTCACAGAGCTGCCTCTGAACTCCCAGTGTGGGTCCTGAAAACCACCCACACTGCTGCTTGGACAGCACATACAGCAGTGGTGACCCTGCCCCTGCCCCTAACCGTCTTGATTGGCATTCGATTTTCATTTGCTCTGGTGTTATTCAATAAGGCTTCAGATGAGGAGGTAAGGGGGGGGGGAATTCCCATATAGCGTCAGCTTCAAACATAATGTCAGTTCCCTGAGAGATGAGAGCAAGACATTACGAGAGTAACCAGAGGCAACTTCTTTTGTAGGCTATTTACCCTTTCTAGAACCTTGCCAGTAGTTACCTAAATAATAATGTCCTCCAGCCTCCATGTCTCAGTCAAAAAGCCTTTCTAGCTGTGAGCAGAGACAGTGTTTCAGAAGGGGTCATCGCAAACTCTCCTTTTTCTGTTTTATTTGACCAAGATGTGCGTGTTTCCCCAATTATTTTTTTACACATGAAGCATTGCTGTCATCCTCTCTGTCTCTGTCTGTCTCCTCTCTCTCCCTCTTCTCTCTCAGGTCATGATGGATGGTGGGCGCAGTAAAGGCTTTGGTTTCGTCTGTTTCTCTTCTCCTGAGGAAGCCACCAAAGCAGTGACTGAGATGAATGGCCGCATTGTGGCCACTAAGCCTCTGTATGTGGCTCTAGCTCAGCGTAAGGAGGAGCGACAGGCCCATCTCACCAACCAGTATATGCAGAGGATGGCCAGTGTCCGTGCAGTGCCAAATCCTGTTATCAACCCTTACCAGCCTGCACCTCCATCAGGATACTTCATGGCTGCTATTCCTCAAGTAAACACAGTTGCTAGAAGGGGTACCATTGTTTAAAATAGTGACACGTGGTTTATGTATGTTGTACTGACAGTGTTCTTGCATCACAGGCCCAGAACAGAGCCGCATATTACCCTACCAGTCAGCTTGCCCAGCTTAGACCCAGCCCCCGCTGGGCCACACAGGGCGTCCGGCCTCAGCGTAAGTCAACAGGCAAATCTCTGCCCCAGTCTTAATGTATCAAGTAAAACCAAGTAGTAATTCAAAATAATTAACGTTCATCCATTATTCCTTGAATGCAGACTTCCAGAACATGCCGGGCACTATGCGTCCCTCTGCCCCTAGACCTCAGACCTTCAGCACAATGCGTCCTGGCTCCCAGGTCCCCCGCATGATGTCTACTCAACGTGTCGGTGAGTCTTTCCAATCTCAACATGCTGCGTCTAATTGCTATTTAGTAGTACTGAATTCATTTTTTTATTAGTTCAGTGAAAAAATGTTAATTGTTTTAGGTGTAAACATTATAAGTCCAAGTAGCGTAAATCTATTAAATTAATATCGTCTCTGAAAGGCGCAGGAGCATAAAATGCTCGGTCCGAATGCAATGATAAGATGTCCTGTTTGCCTCTCAAGCAATGTATGTGTTCATGTGTTGAAGAAGGTGTGGCTTTAGAGAGCTTTTAAAGCTGGCTTGCTTTGCTAGCCTCTCCAAAATGGCCTACCTTTTAAATTTATTGCCTGAGGAAAAATTGCTTTAATCTGTCCGCTACAGACACAAAGCCACATTTATATGCTTCATTAATTTCTTAATACCTATCTCTCTGTCTAGCTGCACAGACTATGGGCCCACGGCCCACGACTGCAGCAGCTGCCGCAGCTGCCCCCCCAGTGCGTGGTGGACCTCAGTACAAATATGCATCCAGTGTCCGCAACCCTCAACAGCACATGAGCACACAGCCTCAGGTTACTATGCAGCAGGTAAGCGTCTGTGCAGTGAGCTTTAGCCCATTGTGTCTGAAAGATCAGGAGATTTTTAATTAATTGATTTGAACCTTTTTTTTGTGCTTTCAGCCTGCTGTGCATGTGCAAGGACAGGAACCACTGACTGCCTCCATGCTCGCAGCCGCTCCTCCACAGGAGCAGAAGCAGATGCTGGGTAAGGGGTCATCTACAAATCTCTGCTTTTCATAGTATATTTCTCTCATCTGCCGCCCCACAAAGTGAGGTTAACATGGCATCTTCCTCTCTTAGGTGAGCGTCTTTTCCCACTTATTCAGAATATGCATCCAAGTCTGGCTGGTAAGATCACTGGAATGCTTCTGGAAATAGACAATTCTGAGCTTCTCCACATGCTGGAGTCTCCGGAGTCTTTGCGCTCCAAAGTAAGACTCGTTGCTTTTTTGGTATGCGTGTGAAACATGCTCAGTGGTGTTTATGAACTGAACAAAGTGTTTTGATGAGTATGGTTGTGTCAACAGGTTGATGAAGCTGTGGCTGTACTTCAGGCTCACCAGGCTAAAGAAGCCGCTCAGAAAACAGTGACCAATTCTACTGGTGTGCCAAGTGTCTAAGCCAAGGTAACAGAGGCTTCTGTTGTTATTAGAAGCCCCTTTCACACATGCAGCCTGCAGTCAAAAATCCTGGGTTTCAGTATGCTTCCTTTTTGCTACAACTTGCACGTCAACAGAATGCTGTTAATCTTCTGTGATGATCTAGTTTGACAATGTGGTGATGAATATATGCACACGCACACTATCTAGAATGTTTCTGATGTCAGCAGATCATAGATTTTTCTTTGATAATAGTACAGCAATTGAAGAGGTTTCGTGATTACGAAATTTCTAATGTTACTGACCTCAAAATGTATTGTTTATGTCTGACTCCAAAATGAAAGATTACCATTATATTTCCGAAAAAGGCTTCATGTGTGAAAGGTCCTATTATCTTCCACTCTGCTTGTATCAAATGTTTGAGCTGTTTGAAACAGCGAGTACATAAGCTTTCTGTTTTATAGGGGTGTGCAACCTTGAAACTTCATCGAAGGGAAAAAGTCAACCGTAAAAAAAACTAAAACACAGAAAACATAGCAAAATCATCTAAAAGAATATTTAAAAAAGAAACTAGAAGGTGCCGGGTCTGGAGAAAAACGCTTTTAGACCTAGTTAGGTAGGTATTTATAAAAAGGAATAAAAAAGGAAAATCGGAAAAGCAAAAATGTTGGGGGTTTCAAAAAGTTCCACAGTATAAAAAAACAGCCCTAAAGCATTCCTGCCTTGTTTTATTGCTTTTAAATACTGGCTAAGTCATGTTCGTGGAAGGGAGAGGAGAACTGACTGAACCAGCAATGTGAAGTTTATCTTTAATTGAAAATTTGCTTGCTGAAATAAAAGTTCATTAAAATGTGTGAACGAGTCCTCATTTATCTGCAGAATCAACAGTACTTTGGAATGCAGTGAGCAGTGGTGGTAATTTTTAGATAAGCAGGTAATAAAGATTAACTACTAAACTACTAACTACTAGAAAAGTAACTGCTGTGCAATCAATTTGCATGCTGCCTTATTACATTAAAAATAAAAATATTCTTGATTGGTTGCTGCTAGTGTTTTAAAAAATGGTTGTGCGTAAGTTGTTGTTACACCTAACTTTGCATTTTTATCCTCATGCAACATGGAAACTGTATATGAGATGGAAGTGTTTAAAGAAGATCAGACATTGACACTCCACTGATAAGACGTGATATGGGGTTTTGCAACAATTGGTGCATCAAATGCATTAAGAGGGCAGCAGGAAACATAACACCAATCTCTGACATTTCTCTCTGCATACAATTCAAGGTCATCTTTGAATGTCTTTCAAGTTAGCAGTTCAGAAGGTTTGTGGGAAGTGCAGAGACTGCACGTAGTGTTTTCTCAGGTGCTGTGCAACCAAAGATAATAAGGTCCAAACTACAAATGGAGTAACTTCTCTTGCTCACATGACCTCAGCTCAGGCATGATGGAGAACAGGTGGATTATTCTAGATGTTGCATTTTTTTTTAAATTGTTACTTTACCCACTTAAAATCAGATTTGGGTGGATTTTAGTCTTTGTTTGTCCAAAAGTTAACTTAAGCAGTTTTACGGGTTTAATTTTGTTTCTTGATGATGTCTCACCTTATAGATTGCTGGCTAAACATGCGGCAACTGACTAGGACTTGCAAATTGTTAATGATGTAACTAAAGCCTACGAGCTGTTTCTTCTTTTTTTTTTTACAAGCCCTCCTATATGCTTTAATATGATATATATTTCATAAATACATAAATCATGTATATAATTGCTGTTTAAGGAACTGACATATAATGCAGCTGCCGCACTGCTCAGTTTGACTAGACCCTTATTAGAGGAACCTTTTGAGGTGCATCTTCTGCATGTGAGCTGAGTTTGTGTCTAGACAGTATACAGCTTCTTTTGCGTTTATGACATTTTTATCTACAATTTGATTAAAAATTCAAAGGATGGTACTGTTTGTATAGAAGATACAATGCAATAAGTTCAATCATAAATAAAAACAGTTTGAAACATAACATTACTTTACATATTTTAATAACCAATATCTGTATGCCATATATGCCATTCTGAACATGGCTGTCTATTAACCTATGGATTTGAGTAACAAATACTAAGTTGTCTATGTTTAGTTCAGTTGCTGACTGACAAATCCACAAGGTATCACCCGGCTGCCTCACACAATCCTCACAGATGTGGTAACTTATCCACAGACAGTCTGAGTTCGAGCATGCAGTTACAAAACTTAGTGTTTTGCAGTCTAGACTGTAAAATTAAGGTTTTGGGGGGATTGCTGACACGATGCAGTAATCATTCAGCAGGACATGCTTGGATCAATTTGGGGTGAATTTGGAGCATGTGGGGAGACGTGTTTGCTGAATGACCTATACATATCATTATAATATCTAAAAAATCGACACAGCACAAAATGTTTTGCAGCACAAACAGAGCACAAACGGCTGAGACTATTTTGCCGACATTTTGTGTTGGGTGGGGGGCCAACTTCACAGAGGTGCTGGGGATCTGGTGAGTTATTGGTTTGTTACACACAAAAGTGCTTATCTCTGTATATTGAAGACCATCCTGGGGTTGTATCTCATTAGGTGATAAGTTAAATTAAATACATTGACTAAAAACCTTGAATCTACATTTAGATATTTTATGGGGAAAAATTGAGTGTTATTTACCCATATTTGGGGGCAGTTGTGGCCTACTGGTTAGTGAGTTGGACTTGTAATCAGAAGGGTGCTGGTTCGATTCCAGCACTGGGGGGGTTGCAACTGAAGTGCCCTTGAGCAAGGCACCTAACCCCCAATTGCTCCCCGGGCGCAGTAATCAGCTGCCCACTGCTTCGGGTGTGTGCGTGTTCATGGGTTAAATGCAGAGGTCACATTTCGGGTATGGGTTACCATATCTGACAAATAGGTCACTTTCATACAGCAAAACTGCTCTGAGCATTCAGCTGGATGTTCTGGGTGCTTGTCAGGCTGTTCATAGTACATTGACAAGCTAAATAGTTAGGCTTTGTCAATAGAGCTGAATTATACTAATCACTTTTATAAAGAATAAAAAAACTGTTTTTGCCACAAAATGATATTTGCTAGTTAAGACCAGTTGGTAGTGATCTTCAACAGGGGCAGTTGTGGCCTACTGGTTAGTGAGTTGGGCTAGTAATAAGAAGGTTGCTGGTTCGATTTTAGCACTGGGGGGGTTGCAACTGAAGTTACCTTGAGCATGGCACCCTAACCCCCAATTGCTCCCCAATGATGCTACAAACAATGAGAATGTAACAGGACAAACACAAAATATAAAAAATGATCTGTCAGGGTTTAATATTGTGATATTAGGGACACCACCAAAAATGATTTAGGTATTAATTCTGACATAATAAGTATACTGTATTGGTGAAATGTAACTATTTAGGGTCATGAAGTGAAAGTGGTGTATCCGTCTATGTGTGGTAGCCCATACTTGAAATGTGACCTCAGCATTTAACCCATTTAGTGTGTAGTGAACACTGCAAGTTGTTGCTCAAGGGCACCTCAGTCATTTCCTGCCAGCTATGGAAATCAAACCGGCAACCTTTGAAAAAGGGACGCTATGGTAGGAGACCCAGGAGGACACAAAGGCATAGAAAAGCAAGACTGGAGTTTGCCAAAACTTATGTGAGAAAACCACAATCCTTCAGCAAGAACGTACTGTGGACAGATGAGACAAAAGTAGAGCTTTTTGGTAAAGGACATCATGGCACTGTTTACAGAAAAAA
>JAZGTI010019470.1:0-11076 GCA_036877585.1 Botia kubotai | reverse complement strand
GATATCAATCATATCTATGGAAGCATTGGTATGAGTGCCTTTTAAGACACTTATGAAAAAGGGTGTATTTTATGTTTATGTAACTGTTTTTTTTTGTTTTTTCTTCTGTTGTATATGGTGTATGTCCTGCCATTGGGCCTAGAGCCTGTAATAAAGATTATATAGGCCTCTAGATGGCAGTGTTGTCGGAAAATTAAAATATACTTGGAATCAAACGTCTTTTAGCATTGACTGACTTAGTGTAACACAAAATTTACAAAAGTGGATACAAACAACAGTGTCTGCTAGTTGCTTTATACACCTTTTTTTTTTATCAGTTTTGTTAGTCCTTCGCCATTTTATAAGTCTGAATTTCTGTAAAGAACAGTTCAGAAATCTAAGACCAAAAATTGAGTTTAGTAAAAACAATTTTTGCAAAGCCTTTTTAGGAGCAAGGGGTGGATTTGTGTGCGTGTTTGTGTGCGTGGCTTTTAGATATGGTCGTGGTGTTACAGACACATTTTTAAAATAGAGAAGAACTGGAATCAGTGGTGCATTCCAAAACAGCTTCCTAAATCTGTGCTCAGGTCTTGAATAGTCACCTCACCAACAACTTGTAAACATGCATACGCATACATTGAAACCCCATAAATATTTGTCTAATGCAATACTTTACTAGATCAGTTCTTTTAACTTGGAAAGACTTTGTCATACTTGCGTCACATTCTGTTGTATTATAGTAGTCTATGCAGCCCTTTCTGTTATCAGAAATTTTAACCATTCCTAGAAAAATGGGCAGAAGCCTATTGATTTTTAAATGATAAATCTCTGTTTTTCTTTGCAAACAGCTGTTTGGATCAGTTGTTACTGCACTGAAGGCCACTTCAAGTTGTTAAAAATTAACAGATGTGGTGTATTATTCTCTGTCTATTCAAATAAAATAATATACATCATTAAAAGTCACAAATAAGGAAAACTTGGATTGGTCTGGCAATATCTATTATTCACTATTATTCAGGCATTTCGCAGAAGTGCATTAGCCCTTATTTCTCTGGCAGTATGACGTACGAGGTCAAATACCTGTTAACATTTGACTAGACTAGATAAGACAGTTTGGAAAGGCACAAGCATGATTTCACATTGCAGCCATTGCACTAATTTGTTCTGAATGGTGTGCATTCCAGATTGTTTGCTGTCGTCTACTGAGTTTACCATGTCTACTGATTTTCTTCATTTCTCAAAGATCAAAAATGTATTAGTTTGTCCCAAATATTATTTTGTTTTTATGGGGTATGCCAACAGGAAGAGATTGTAGTAACTATGAGTGATGCCCTTCTTACTAATAAGAAAACACTTTGCCTCCACTTACTAATTAATTTAAAGCCATATCAGCCTTTAAGGCTAACAGACCAGGCCAAGTGGGTGATAATGATAAAAATAGGCGCTACAGCCCGAATGATTCTGTTAACATGTCTGTGCTTATGATTAAGTCATTTTCTCTTCAGGGTTCAAATGAGTCTTTATATTTAGCTGACCCAGATCAAGTTTAGGACCATTTGGTCTGATCTTCAATTTAGAGCAGCACTTTGAGAGCATCAGATGCTTTTGTAGGACCTTGCATTTACAGTTTGTTTTTGACAGCAAGTTAATGTCGTGTTTTTTGGATACCCTGGATACATATGATTCAAATGACCCAGGTAATGATAACGTAATTTAATTAGCATAACAATTTTAAAATGAAAAATGTAGTTAATTTTTACTCGCACAAAGATGATTTCAGTGGGTTGCCTGTGCTTTGTGTTTGTCTGAGAAATGTACAACTTCAGTAGCCCCTCAGTGCTTGTCAAGATAATGATAAGCTTTGAAGCTCAATTTGGAACACGGGGGATCAGCGTGGTTTTCGTAAGTAATGGTTGGGGGTATTTGAGCCTGGGTCAAGCTTTTGACTCTTCTGCCAGAAGCTAACGCAAACGCACAGGTGTGTTCACCCCCATTTCACTGAAGTTCTTTAGTTCTGGTTCATTCAAAGCTTAGTGCTGTAATGAAATTCAGCTGCCTGCTTTTCATGGTCAAGTTGTCATGGACCAAATTCCCTTTCTGCCCAACTCTTGTTTTCATAATGATGGTGGCTTTAGAAAATTGGTGTTTATAAGTGTACATTAGGCAGTTTTCTTACTAGAAGTGATGGTGCGAGGACAAGACTAACACATCCTTAAACTTTGGTAGTTTATAGAGGAGATTTGTTTGAGGGTGTCTTTATGTGGCTAGTTTCAGAAGAAAGTGACATTGTGAAATTTATTGTACGTTAACAATCCTATGGAGCTGCAAAACAGGTTTATCTTTTGCAGGCTGTTACAGGGTTTGGTCATCTTTAAATTGTTTAACTGGAGCATGTACTCCTGCCCTCCCTTCCCAAACCTGGATTTGTGGGCCTCAGGTCACGTTGCGTCAATTGACACACCTGTAGCACCACCTCAAACAACAACAGCAACAACTGAAACGCCAGTGTGGCCTCACAAGTGCCCCTCCTCCTACGACGTAAAGATCATGTTACTTTGACCATTATCTATATTTTTGTGAAAACAGCGTATATTTTCTTGTTGGATTAGTGTTAAAACTTGTTGGATTAGTGTTCTAGAAATAGTTTATAAATCCAAAAATAAACATTTCGTTATTTACTCACCCTGTGGTTCCAAATTCATATGAGTGATTAAAATGACTGACTGACTGATTTCTGTGGAACACAAAAGAGGATATTTCAAAGAGTGTTACAATGGCCATACTGCATATTGTGCACACAGCCTCTCAAAATGCAAAAAGGACCAAAAAATGTGGTCTGTGATGTGGGGGCCGTATTTCATGTCTATTGAAGCTATTTGTTAGCTTTGTCTGAGAAATAGACTGAAATGTCTTTATTCAAACTCTTTATTCAAACTTGTGTTATCACTATTGGTCATATGACACATGTGAATCGGTGGCATTTAGTATCACTTCTGTCAAACCAGAGGACAATTTTTCTGTGACAATTTTTCACAGAACCGTTTTTTTTTAAGTAATTTTGTGAAGGTGTGGTATAAGTTGGAAACTACACCTTACCACTCCCATTTTACAGCTGCAAAGCCCTCTCTCCAGCTTTTGTGTATGTGTGTGTGCATTTGTGAATGCAGTGCTTTGTATGGACCTGCACTCCTTGGTTATATGCTGCTTCTGGCTAAAGTCAGGTCAGGTGACTGCCTCGTCATGCTTCCTGCCCTCATCATGTGGAGATCCTCCAAATGTTATGAGATGTTCACCTAAGAGAGGAGGCAATTCAATTGCAGTACAGTCAATTTTCTCTCCAGTTATTAATTTTTAAATGTTTCCTTCCTTCCCAAATTTAAGAATTTAAAATGTATGTAGATTGTTGCTTGTTTGATCTCATCAGCTACCATTTCATGCTAACTACTAGTTTATTTAAGATCAACTTCTTAGGGCACAGGGCAGGACTTTTAGCTAGTTGCAGGTTAGAGCCCACTGGCATACCAGTTCTATATTCATAGTAGCATGACTTTCTTCTGTAAGCAGTAGGCTAGATAGAATATAGATAGACTAGTAGATACAGCGGCATGAATGAGATTGGCCATACCACACGTGCACAGAGGGATTGTTTTAGCCTTTCTCTGTATTCTTTAGTCACTAATACTAGTCACTAATATTTATGTGCAGATGTTCCCAACACAGGGTTGAGAACAGGGAGTAACCTTGGTTATGAATTAAGAAACACACCTGTCAGTATCTTGGTTTTATCAGTAAGAATAATCTACCCGCTGTTACATGTCAACCTGCACTGGGCTGAACCTGTTTGTTATTAACAAGAAACCTTTGTGTTTGTGTCATTGTGCCAGTAGAGGACTTTACTTCATGCGAGTGTTTCTCTTAGATCTCATGAACTCTTTTTCACGGGGTTCTTGGGTTGATGGTGCTAACCCTTGGGATGGTCACTGATCTGTCAAACACAGATGTATCCTTTCCTCTTATAGGACCTGAGTCGTTCGGCTGACATCTGAGCAAGTTTGCTAATCTTAGCTGTAATACACACTTCACGTTGCATAGAGGTTTTAGCTTATGAATGACTGCAAGGCCATAGTCACGCTATTCTTTATGACTATGTAGATGTAGATGAAATTCAAGAATGACTGAGCAAGGTAGGTACTTTTTTGTGTTACATCAGATTTGCATACATGGACCTTAAGAACAGGGATATGTCTGTTTGTTTTTTCCTTAGAGTTAATCTTTTCACTTAGAAGTGTTATGACATGCGCAGAGTTGACTTTTGACAAGGTGTAGCTATTTTCCTCCAATTAACTTTGTTGTGATTGACTGATTATCTTTGTGTAGAATACAGTTTAGAAAATGTCTCATTGTTTTCAGACAGGAGTGATTTGTTGGTGAGCTCCAATGTTCTAATGGGCGTTAACTAAACATTAACTTGGAAATGCTGGCAAGTTTATTTCCTCTAATGTTCAAACAAGACCCAGGAAACATTCATAACTAACTAAATTTACACCTAGTGCTCTTTGAATGGACACACTGCACAATTTTTAAGTATCATCAGTAGTTTGGCTGTGAACTTTGGCTATGCTGCATGTGTCTGCAAATACTAAGGCATGTTGTTAATCTGTGTTTTTTTTGTGAGTTAGAGGAAATTCCATAACACGTCCTGTGTTTCGTAATTCTCAAGACTGGTCCTCATTGTTTTTACTGGCTTCCCAAGTCTGTGTTCTTTAGAGAACATGATAGACCTCCCACTGGTTCTTCTTCCTGCTGTTCCACCATCAGGGATTTATGAGGCCCACCAGTGTATCTGCTGTACACATGTATGTTGCTCAGTTCTGTTTACAGAACCCCATCTTTAATTTGCCTGTAGTTTTAAAAGGTGCTATAAGCATTTTTTACAGGTCTCTGACAGTCCTACGCTTTGTAAACAACAACAAAAAAAGTGTCAAGGGAACCACCCACTCATGTTTTGTTGCTAAGCCAATCAGAGGCACTTTCTGACTGTAAATCATTTTGCATGTTCAGCTTTGAGGGTTAAAAGTTAGCAGAATGGGTCAATGGGAGAAGTCTGCAAAATAGCTGAAATTGTTTTCAGTATAGCACCTTTAGCAATGGGTTTAGGTTGAAGGCCGGGGTAAATGCTGAATTTGTCATTATATACAAGTGTTCTTTTACAAAAAACACTGTTTCGGCACCAGTGAGCATATAGTTTGATATGGTTACAGATGGTGAGCTGGTTGCCCTACATTTCTAATCTTTATTTGGCCCTGTTACTTTTAAAAGTTGTTCCATGTTTAGTTATTTCCAGTCTCTGTGCTAATTTGGAATGAAGCACTTTCATTCCAGAGCACTTATAAGGTGAGGTGGTCTACTGTGTTGTGCTGTAGGGTTTGGATTTTCAATGCATGCGAGTTCTTATTGCGTTTGAGTTTAAATGGAACTGTAAAAAATGTCACAGTGTTGTTTCTATATTCCCACCGAGGTTAGAGTTCCATTTGTTGTTAAATATTAAATAACCTCAATGAAAGCTAATGTTTCGGTAAACGACCCTCAAGGTCATGCACGTAAGCACAACATTGCAACACTAAGGTTTGTTGCATGTCTTATTAATCTGATTTGTTTAACATTGTAAAGATTGTAAAGCTATTACATTTTGTTTTTGTAAAATATATCCAGATTTGTTTATGAATGCTGCATCATGTGCTGTCCTTCTTTATAAAATGTTTGTGAATAAAGCATGCTGTGTGGTGTCCAAGATCTTGTGTCCTATTTAATTTATGTATTTATTTTTTTTGTCCAGTTTGCAGGTTGCATGGCAGGCTAATTTGATGCATGACATTTGCATGAGTGCATTCAGGCTCTCTGTGGAATTCTGAGCAAGCGGCTGCAGTCATGGCCCAAACCATGCACATTAACGGCAACGCCTCAGGTAACAACCCTCCCTTTTAATTATGCATGACTGTCTGTTCTGTTTACCAATGAATCACCAGTGCTGAAATCTAAAATTGTTGAGTTAGATAACAGAAAATTGTTCCTACTCAAGAAACATTGTTCCTGCAGCCCAACTGGCAGAGCATGGTGCTTGCAACACTCAGGCTGTGGGTTCAGTTTTCAGAGAATACTGGTAAAATGTATGTACCTCTGAAATGTGTGGCATTCGTCATAAAATATGAAATGTTTCTCAACTTTTTTTCTCAACTCAATAAATTGTAGTGTTGCTGTAATGGCTGGTTATTGTAGGAAGTCATAATAACACTTGAGCTTTTAGCATGCAAGCTGTTGCATCTGGTTAGGAGATTTCTGTCAGTTTTTCATATACATTTGAGGGTTAGAAAGTATATTTAAAAGCATTTCTAATTGTTAAGCAGTGTCTCAGAATACCAGCCTATGGTTCCTGCACAATTCTGCAGATCTTAAATGGCGGAAAAGTGTGATTTTTCTCAGCATGCTATGATATATTGCTTGTCAGTCTTGCAAGACTTTGCACAAAACCACAGCACATTCAACACATTCCTTTACACACTCCTGCTGACAGTGAAAGAACATGAGTAAAAATAATAAGTCTCAAGTATTTTTTATAAGTCTCAAGTATATTTGATAATTTTCCTTATACTAAGTCAGGCAATGGAAAATAAATGGCATTAATGGGTTTTATTTTTTGTTGTCTTTAGTGTGTTTGTGCACAAGCTAACTTGTGTTGACAAAAGGTTATTTTGATTATAGAAGAACCTGTTTTTGTTGTCAGAATCAGCTTAACAAGCCAAAACCATCAATAGATAGCACTGTCTTTCTTCATGATAGTGTATCTGTTCTGTCTGCACCCTTACCTTTGATGTTTACACAATAAAATTCAGGTCAATAACAATCTAAAGGATATTTTGTGTAGTCTTGGACTCTTTCCATGTGGCGGCTCTACAGCAAGCTAAGGCCAGAGTGCTTGGTGTTAAAACAAGACTGCCGAGCTGTGCCTTTACGAAGTTCTATCTGATTAGCATGCCAGGATTGCAGGGCTAATGGACGTGCTAAACTGTTGGACACTGGCATTATGGGTACTTGTTTACTCCTGAGCTACAATGGATGTCTCTATCAAAACATCCTGGTAGCTCATTAACCTTTAAACATTTTTAGCTGCTTTTGTGTGTCTGCCCACTGCAAGCTCAAGCTTTCTGCCTGATCCAGGGTATACAATCTTGACAAAAAGGAAAGTGAATTGTTGTAATGAAGTTTAAATCTTTTGAATATTTATACAGTGTTTAGGTATTGATGTATCTTGTAGGATTATGAGCCAAACCTTCCAGCTGTATTTCATGTAATGATTTAAAATTTACTGTGCATGAAAAAATCCCTTCTATTATTCTCATCTGTTCCTTAAGATATTCTTTGTTCAGGTACTGTTAATGTTGGCTAGAGTAGCCTTGTTCGGTGGTGTATTGCAGGTTTAACATGAATGCTTAATAAGGGACCTGTTTGCTGTTTCTCTTGCTTTTAGTCAGTCCATCACAGAACTGTTGTTAGAGAGCCCTCTGTATCTGTCCCAGAATTGTTGTGCTTGTTTAATGGGGCTGTGTGTTTGTTAGTGTGTTCTTGAAATGACTTGGATTTCTGGGATAATTAAACTGGAAAGCTGACGTGGTTTCCATGGGCAGGGTCAGGAAATACCAGGCCAGAGTGAGAAAAAGGGCCTCTGTTTTCTCTTCACTATGTGTGTGTGTGTTTAAGAGAAGATCCTGATATCCTTAGACCAGCAGTGCTAGCCTGCTGCAGTACTGCTTGCCCAACTCCTGTCCCAGTAAGTCACAAAACAGTACTATTTTCATTTCTTCAGGGATTTAGAGGTGGCTGAATATTAGGAGGTGCAGTGACTGAATGCTCTCTGTTGTACTTAGTGAATTACTAATATTCATGGCAGTGAAAAAGAATGCTTTGCTACTTTGGTACAGATGGGAATTTGTAAGAATTTTAAAGCATTTGTATTTTTGACAGGTTGAAAAGTGGCACGCTTAGTCATGCCCAACTCTGTAGTTAGCTTGCGTCATGGATCGTTTTTTCCATTTGAGGGTCTTGTACAGCATATTTGTGGAACAATATGCTGTGCTATGCAGGCAACAGCACACCACTGTACTATTCTACAGAATCAATAAATAATGCTGTATTATGAAGTATTGCTAGCATTGTGAAAGATTTTGTCAGTAAAAAGATTTGGTTGCCAGTGATGTGGGTTTTAGGTTTTGCAGTCTGAAATGTTTTCTGAAAGACATTGACGTGTTCCAGGTACATGTTTAAAAGATAAAAAAATCCATGTTCTTAAATTTAGAGCTGGGGCATGCAGACTTCTCTCTAGGGTTGAAGGTTCCGTGAACATGATTTATTAAAGCATAAGAGTATTGTTATATGTGAATTACTTACTAACATTAAGTGAAGTGAATTGTTTTTCCTTTATTTTCTGCACGTGCTTTACCTAAACTGCCAAGAAACATGTTGCGCTCATTTCAGATGAATTCAAATCAAAATAAAATGTTCATGGTGACATTTTATGTTAGATGTAGTTAATTAGATATGAGAAATGACTAGCACATGGTGTGAAACAACATCTCTAACATTATGAAAAGCTACTTGGATACCTTTTATTTGGATACCTTTGTGGTGAAGTCCATATGATTTTCATAAAAATAAAAAAAAACATTTTTACATTTTTACTGTAACTTTTTTATGCTTAAATTTCTACCATTTTGTATTTTCTTGCTGCATATATACTGTGTTAAATAACTTAGTAGTTCAGCAGAAATGAAAATTCTCTCATAATTTACTCAACCCCATGCCGTCCCAGATTGTTTTATGACTTATTTCTTTGGCTGAGCACATTTGGAGTATTAAATAATTTACCGGCTCTTCCCAGCTTTGCACTGCCATTGATCGGGGTCCAGTTATTTGAAGCTACAAAAGTACATGCATCCATCAAAGAAGTAATCCGAAAGACTGCAGTGGGTTTATATCATCGATAACTTTCATTACTGGCACACAAAAACCAATGGGCTTTAATGTTAAAATATGATGTGCCACCATATTTTGTTTACATGGATACGTGACATATTGAACACTAAATATGTTCAAAAAATATTTCTCTCACAAATGTATTGTTTCACTTTTTTGTTTTTTGGGGCTTACAAAGCTTGGGAGAGACAGATTATTGTTTAATATAACTCTGATTGTGTTCAGCTGAAGAAAGTCATAGACACCTAGGATGCCATGATTGTGAATAAATTATAAGAGAATTTTTATTTTCTTTAAATTCTTTTACTTTAAGTGTCTGGGGGACCATGCTCATGCATAAGCTGTCTGTCAGGTTTCCATATAGGCTTTGCTATGTTAAACTTTTTTTACACTTTATATACATTTTAACATAGCATCAAGGACACACATTCAGGAGTGCATGTATTTACATTACTAACATTTAGCACATTCTCCTATCCAAGGTGACTTACAAACTCTGTCTGAAAAATTTGATTGTATTGTAAGTGGGAATGAAAGCAATTGTATACTGTTATCTGTTATTTGGTAGTTCCACTTTGCTTTGTGGGCCTTCTATATTTACAAAACAGCCATTTTTGTCTGGGGCTGTAATGTAATGCTGAGCATGCAGATTTTTGTGGGCTACTTGCTGACCTTGCTGACATCCCTTCAAACAGTTTATATTAAACACAGTGGATAAGCTCTGACTTTTTAACCTCAAGATTGTAAACCACAGAGGGTTGTGTACTATGCTGTATGATCTTGTACATCTATTGTATACATTTTAAAAAGGTAATGTCATCCCAAATTTTACATCCAGTTTGCTAACTGCACAAAAACATTCACTGTTTTCAGGTTGAAAGAAATTAATAATCAAATGGAAATGATGTGTTGCCACTATTTTTAACACATTTGGGATCCACTCCTTCCGCTATGTCCGAAAAGCTGTGATTGTTGGCATCCCATGGCATTGTTCTGTGTACATACTAATCTTATTATGCTGCAAAATAGTGTGCAAAAAGTGTGCAATTTGGGATGCAACTAGTGATTAATTCCTCTTTGTCCACCTATTTAGTACCTAGTATGCAGCGATAAAGCAGGAAGAGTGGAATGCCTCAGAGCACCAAACTTGGTACACATTTTTTTACATGTAGCTCATTTAGCTCCTTTTGTCCACAAATAACTTAACAACAGACATGCCAAATGATAGTGTTTTGTTTGTTAGTCCATCTGCTTCTAACACGAGTGTCTCCTCTTTGTCTGCTGTCTTACTGGTTACAGCCGTACCCTTTATTTTAGTTTTAGCCAGCCAGATTTGACAAAAAGTCATGTCACATTACCTGAAAAAGTTGAATTTTGGAAATCTTTGCAGTCTAAACCTAACTTAAATGTAGGAAACCTTAGCCTGCACTAGATACAGGAGATGATTTTGAATAAACATTTTGAATAAAACTAGTTTAACAAATATAACATTTTAACTCTTTTTTTTTTACCCCTTGGTAGCTGGCTTTAAAAAAGGCAAGCAGAGATAACTACAAAGTAGTTCTGAGGTAAATTTGCCTCAGCAATTGCCCATAGCATAAACTATTTTGATTTAAACATCCTCAAGGCTTTTTTTGTGTCTGATGGTTGGTAGTGTCCTGTGTAATTCTAGACTTCTAAATGAGGGTGTGGGTGGATTATTCTTGGAGCTGTTTCTCACATTGCTTTCATTTGTTTCCCTCACTTCTCATTTGCCCTTTCAGTGTCAAAGGTTTACAACCCCCCTCTCCGTGTTACATACAGTGAGGTCAGCACTCAGCTGCCCGAGTGTCTGTTCCTTGTACCAGACAAGCCAGTCCTGCTTTCGGTGACACTGCTGTTGAGCTCTTGCTACAGTCAGCATAGTGAACTGGCATAACAAGCTAGTGATTGTTGCCACGCAAATACAGTAAATGAGGTCGTGTTAGTGCTGTTGTATGACTTTTGCCTAGTTAAATGTAGAATAAAGCCTTCTCGTTTAGCTTGAGTATTTAATGTAATGTAATGTAATTTTGTATGTAACTACCTACT
>JAZGTI010019469.1:0-11076 GCA_036877585.1 Botia kubotai | reverse complement strand
AGAAACTTGCATTCAGCTAATGATCGTCGCCTTGTGGTTCCATCCCAAAGAGGGAAGAAATCACTTTCCCGGACTCTTACTTTCACTCTGCTCGGTTGGTGGAATTAACTTAATAACTTAATCAGAACGGCTGAGTCATTAGCTGTTTTCAAGTAACGACTAAAAACTCAACTATTTCGTCTTCACTTCCTTAACTAATCAACTAACACACTACCTCTACTTCTACTTCTTTCGTAAAAAAAGATATATATTTTGGCTTCATACACTGTGTTGGAATACCTGAGACCTGTCTATAGCACTTATTCATTGTTGCTCTTATAGTTGTTAAAATTGCTTTCTTGTCCTCATTTGTAAGTCGTTTTGGATAAAAGCGTCACATGACTAAATGTAAATGTAAATGGTTAGAGCAGGGCGTTAACAACACCAAGGTCATGGGTTTGATCCCAGGGATTGCACATACTCAGAAACAATGTATAGTGTAATGCAATGTAAGTCGCTTTGGATAAAAATGTCTGCCAAATGCATAAATGTAAATGGTCAACCATTGGCTTTCTTGGTGCTGCTAGCTGACCCAAGCAGATCAATTAGCATCAGCATCCATACTAACCATCCAAACCTTTACCACTGGGGCAGAAGGAAGAATCCATCATACATATGCTGGTGACCAGCAGATCGTTTAGAAGGGTACTTCATAAATGTGGCAAAAGGTTTAGCACTATATGGAACCAAAAGTTTGATGGGGGAAATTCAAATAAGCTAATAGGGCTTCAGATATGTGATGGAAATAACAAGTTGGGTTGGGGCATTCTACCGGCTAATTAGGATTCAAAGTTTTGCAGCAAAGTACTAATTAGAAAGTTTCTGGATGTTTCTGGATGTGTCCTAATCATTGAGCGCTCTTATTAGCAGAAATGAATTGAACTGTATCTGTCAACAGAAGCTGTTAGGCTATGCCCTATTAAATTTGCAGTTTTTAACCCACAATAAGAGTACAATCTTCTTTACGTTCAGAGACGTGACATTGCTCTTTACGAAGTAACATTGTTGAGTGCTGATAAGCTACAATGCTGCTTGAAAGTTTGTGAACCATGATTTTCTTATTTTATCATCACCTGCTTTTAATAAATTAAATGTCAGATGTATGTTAATCAATTGCATATGTTTGTTTGGAGGGAATTTTTTGAGTTGCCAAACATTACATAAACGATTGAATTATTGTATGTGCAAAAGTAAGTGAAGCCCCAGCTGCAAGCCCCCAAGTGGGTAACCAATTTAGGTGAAAAACATTTGGGTGCTTAATTAGTTAGTTAAGCAGACCAATCAAATAAGACATCCTTAGAAAAGTGGTTAGGCAACATGGACACTTTTTGTTTCAATCAGATTCAAATCAATCAGATTGATGAATCTGATCGATACTGAATAAAGTAATCGGGTTGATGCGCGTGTTTATATGACACGCTTGGAATCGGATTTGATCTTTTGACATGCGCACAGTACACAAATACACGTTTCCTATCATACCATACTAGCACCCACTCAATTGCCATTGCTTCTTTTTAGGTTTTTCAAAGCACAGTTAACATTTAAAACACTGAGCAACATTGTGGTTTCATTAACCGTCCAGTTTTGCGTCACCATCTGGCGACAACAGCTGTGTGGCATTCGTCATTACGCAACGCATTGTACGTCGTTGCACATGCACAGAGCTTTCTAGTTTCATTTTCAATCTGACTAACTGTTTACATGTCTTCTTGATCGGATTAGAAAAGGTTTAAACCACCCCTTACAATTTGATCGGATCTGGCCAATTCAGTCCGATTGATGTGTTTACATGTAACTTTTTTAATCTGATTGTGCTTTAAGTCCTATTACGATCAGATTATTAGGGTCCATGTAAACGCAGCTACTGATTAAAAGAGAGAGGAAACCAACCAAACCACTGTAGTGCCAAGGAGTCAAACAATGCCAAGAGGAAAGGAGATATCTGATGACATCAGGAAGAAGGTGTTGACAGTCCATCAGTCTGGGGAAGGCTATAAGACCATCTCCATGAGATTCCATAAGACATAGGCTAGAAGACCAACTCCATTCATCCACTGTAAGACAAATCATCTACAAATGGAGGACATAACCACAACTCTGCCTAGAAGTAGACGCCTCATCAAAACTATCTTTAAGAAGCAGAGAGTTGAGCTTCAAAGAAGCTCTAGAGAGTTGCAGACCTCTCTGGCAGCATCTGGGGTAAATGTATATGCATCTACAATCAGACGAAATTTAACAGACATGACATTTATGGGAGGGTTGCTAGAAAGAAGCCTCTACTCTCAAAAAGGAACAAAGCTGCCCATTTCTTTGCCAGAGAGCATTTGGACAAACAAGCGGCCTTTTGGAAGTTTATTCTTTAGACCAAAAATAGATTTATTTGGTCATAATCAAAGCCACCATGTTTGGAGAAAAGCCAACACTGAATTCCAGAAAAAAAACTCCTCCCAACAGTGAAGCACGGTGATGGAAATGTGAAGGTCTGGGGCTTCTTTTCTGGCTCCGGGCCAGGGCAACTTCATACTATTCAGGGAAACTTTTTTAGACCTATCAACAAATTCTTGAAGAGAATCTCCTGCCATCAGTCAGAGAGCTGAAGCTGGGCAGAAAATGGGTGATGCAACAAGACAATGATCCTAAGCATTCAAGCAAATCCACCAAGGAATGGCTTAAAAGAAAGAAGGTTCACACTCTTGATTGACCTAGTCAAATCCGGATCTTAATCCAATTGAAATCTTGATCTGAAGCAGGCGGTACATGCCAGATGCCCTTCCAACCTCTCTCCGCTGGCTGAGTTCTGCATGGAGCAGTGGGCAAAAATCCCCAAAGACAGATGTGAGAGACTGGTCAGTGGTTACAGAAGACATTTGGTTGAAGTAATGGCTGCAATAGCAGGTGCCACAAGTTACTAAATAAGAGGGTTCACATACTTCTGCATAAATCTGTCAGATTAACCCCTTTTGTTCAATAAATAATGACAATATTTTTTTATTGTTTGTGTCCATTATTTGGAAGTCTGCTTCACAAATTGGGTTTTGGATGTATATTTGATTAGGTTATTCTATTTTTTTTTTACACAAAACCTAATCATGTCTGAAGGGTTCACAAACTTTCAAGCAGCACTGTATACTGTGAGTCGTTTTGAAACAATTAGAAGGAAAAACTAGGGCATTGTCCTGGGCATTGTCACCAACATGGATGGAGGTACTAACATGAAAGGTCCTTACCATTATTCTATAGTGCAGGCATCATTAACTCACAGCAGCAGCTCTCCATTAGAGTCATCTGTAAAAAAACAGTGGCCTTTTATATGTTGTACAGAAGAGAACATAACTGAGTCTCAGAACCAGCAGAGAATAAAAAGGCAGACCATACTCACCATATGCCAATCAGCCTGAGGTCAAATAGACCCCTAAAACATGCATAGACCCCTGGGCCCTCATTTTCCTCTATTCAATGCTATGAGAGGTGGTGATTGAATGCTTTTTGTAAGGTGTTAAAGAAGGATGGAGAACAAATGAAGTAGAGGGAGTGAAGAGGGTAGTATAAGTAAATAAGAAAAATTGATTCAGAGTCAAACATTTTTTTGTCTGTTTTAAAGCTTTAGTCTGTTACTTTTTGTGGTTAAAAATGAATGGCCCTGATGGTCCCCTAATGTTTACTTTGTCAGGGTCCTGGCTTACTGTCAAGTCTGAAGATCATGTTTCGCCAGGATCCTGACACAGTCTGTGATCTATGTCAGAGCATGGGGCTAGATTCCGCGCTCTGGGTGTTCGTTCTATGTGGAGGCACATGGCTTTGTTTACATCTGCCATGTACCTCCGGTCCTGCATCATGACCCCGCTCCCTTGTTTCCTCGTTTGTTTGATTTCACCGACCTCTCTGTCATTGTTCCCTGTTGTATTTAATGCCCTCGTGTCTACCGTGCTTCGTTCATTCGTTCGTTGATTGTTTATAGTCCTCATTGCTTTGTTCATGTCCCTCGTCAGGTTTGCTCTCATCCACGTCATCCACGTTTATCGTTAATATTTATGTAGTTTATGTATGCAGTGTCCGTTTCCGTTTATTGTATGTTTGAAGTTAAGTCCGCTTTGGTTTCTTTTGAAATTTGTAGCATCATTGATTTTTCTGTGTTTTAATTTTAAAAAAAATACAAAGTCTAAAAATATAACACTAATTATTAATACTAGTTCAATAATTGATATAAATTAATTCATACTAATTTACTTTCAATTTATATAAAAAGAACGGTGCTTGCAGCCTAATGGTTAGAGAGTTGGACTTGTACCCCAAATATCACAGGTTTAATTCCCAATGCCAGCAGGAAATGACTAAGGTGCCCCTGAGCAAGGCATCTTTCCTTCAGTTGCTGCTCGGGCTCTGTAGTGATAGCTGCTCATTGCTCCGGGTGTGTGTGTGTTCATGACTTGTAATCTGTATGTTTATACTCAACTGGTATGGATTAAATACAGAGGTCATATTTCAAGTATGGGTTGCAATACCAATCAATTTCACTTTCATGTTATTGCTGTGACAGATAGAACTATTTAGCTTGAAGAAGCTAGTATAGTTTTAAACTTAATCAAATACAGACACAAATATATAGATATCTCTCCAAAAATGATTCCATGATTCCATGTTCCAATTCCGTAAACATGTCAGAAAGGTCAAACCATCAAAAAAAATAAATGTGACAGCACATGTAAAAAGTAGAGTAAAAAGAGTAAAAAGTAAGGCACAAAAATGCAGAAATTTGAGAAAAAGAAAGACATTTGAGAAAAAAACGTCATAGTGAGGAAATTATATCTAGTTTTGCATTACACTTTAAAAAAGTCAAATCATCAAATAATACAACAAAATTATCCTATCCTGTATCCTGTCATTTATATGAACAGCAGGTCATGGACAAACACACAACACAAGTGACATAATTTCCTGAGAATGACCGAGTTACACCACAGATACCTCACATTTGCTGTTTTACCATTGTTAATTTGCTGTTCTATTATTTAATAAGATAGACGGTGTGTGCTGATCATCCCTAGTTCAGTCATAGTTTATTCGAGTTCTGATGAATGTGATTGGATGTGCATGTGATGAGGACATTGCTTCTTATTCTTATTTTGAGTCACAGTTCTGTTAATGGAGCACTGTATTTCATTTCCTATATTCCATTTCCATTTGCTTTCCTAATACAAAAGCACAGCAGACTGGCTAACTAGACATTAAGATCCCAGTAGAGCACATAATCTTATTCATTATGAAAAAGTGAACCTGTTAAGAGAGTTTTATTTATTTAATACCATTGGTTGCCTAGGCAACCCTTGGCTTTACAATATGTTAAGGATTTCTTATACCAGTAGTATGTCAGACACAATATAGAGCAAATAAATAAATATATATATATATAAATATAGAGCGCAAACATAATGATGTAAAACTATCATATATATATATATATATATATATATACTTGTATATACTATTCCAAGGCATTAGAAATAACTAATATCCCTGTTATGGTTGAAATATTCAAGCCAAAAATAGTCCTGCTGGAAAATTTATATAAAGAATTACACACACAGGATGATTATACAATCTTTTACTAATGCAAATTATTAGATCCTCCTAAGGGCCACATTAATAATGAACCAAAAATTTTAAAAATACTTATTTAGAATCTTTAGAAGTATCTTCAGATTGGATTAATGCTGTTTATATGTTTGGCAACATAGTGTTGCTTCTTTTGTTCTGATTTGTCCGCTTGTAGATCTGAGATGAACTGTAAGTAGCTCAGTGCACATCTCACTGGCGAGTGTGTGTAGGATCTAATGGTATATGAGAACAGAAGGGCTTTACATCAGACCCAATCAATACCTGCAAACTCCTAATGAGATCAGAGAGTTTTATAGACACAAACCAGCTGTGACTGTATTTATTCTCTGCTATGTTGTGATCGTTACTATTGGCTAAAAGAAAAAGATCCAAGCCATATACAAACATTCAGTTGGATCTGAGAGCAAAATCGCATTTAAATCATTTATTAGTATTTTGTTTCAGCATTATTTGTTTCTATCTGTTACTGTCTACACTACAATATATCTCTGTTTATGTGAATTCATACACTTGATCTATCATTTTAAGGATGTGAATAAGGATTATGCTACTTTATATTTGTAGTTTGATGAGCTACATGTATGCTACTCATAATTAAAAGTATTTAGAAACAGTTACAGTTATCTGAAAAGTAGATAAATTTAATCTGTTTAAGAGGGCAGTATCATTTTAAATGTAGAATTTTCCAATGATGTAATATTTTACATTAAAACAGTGACGTTGCATTTGGTTGTGCTACACCACTGAAACATATGTAAAGTATCTAGTGTAAAAAGTATCTATTTTTTGGAAAACTATTTTGAAAGTTAACCACGACTTAAGAGAATTTGTTAATATTAATAGTTAGCTGTTGATATTTTAGCTAAGCTTAGCGTAGCTAAGATAGTTAAGTTGTATCACTATTTCAGTTAGTTACTCCTTAAAACATTTTTTTTGGAAAACTGTCTTGTGATACCAATTATCTGCCAGTGTGCTATCTTCCTGTCTGTGGTCCTAAGACATATGATTGTGGTGGCGCCCTCAATGTCAGGATTTACTGGGTGCTAGAGGCTGGATGACAAGAGAATGTTTGGGATTCAGTGTGGAGTGTTCAGACGTAATAACTGGCCTGATGCAGGATAAGACCATCAAATTGAACTGCCAGTCTTAATCCTGCTAACAGATAGACCAGAACTTTAAGCAGACATGCAGCTGGCAAGCAATCGGTTCATGGGAGAGATTAAACATTTAACCTTGCCAATTCTTGAGGCTGAAGTGGTTTCACAGAACCACACACCACTATCAAGTCAAGTTTTATTTCTGTTTCACACAACATACAGTATATAGAATTCTAACCTTAGAATGACCTTTACCTGTAGAGGACAATGTAACTGTACAGTTACCTTGACACACATGTACTCAAGAAGCTTCTTTTCCTAAAATAAATAAACAGAAAATACAAGAAACCACTTCAAAATCATTACTGTATTACAGAACATACTGTAAATAAACACTGTGAATATTGGTGTATATTTTTCCACTTGCCATGTGAAAAAACACTTAACACATCCCAATACACTTACATTAATGTTGTCAACATTTTGAGTTATTAAACACAAAATAGAGCAAAGTAACAAATCTTTCTCATTCACTTATACACCATCCATATGTAAAAATAAACAACAATATGTTCTCGTATGAAATAAGCATGCCTCTCATTTACAGCGTTTATTTACCAGACACTTATGTAAGTTGTGTTATCCGACACAACTTACACTGCATTAAGGCTTTAACACTAAATCAGTACATGGATTTCCTGGGATTCAACACCATGACCTTAGCATTGCAAACACCATATTGTACTCATGTTGAATTAAGCTTACACACTAACACATATTGTGTATGTTGTGGCATGCTTCACCTGTGTAAGCTCCTTCTGTACACAAACAAACTGTTAGTAATCTGATGGGTAGGCTCTAAACCAGTCAATCCTAACCAATCAGAATTGAATACGACAGACTTCCTAAAATCACTCTGTTTGAGATCTGGTGAAGGTGATTCCCTCTCCTTCACAAGTCAGATGAAAGAGTTTCTGACTGTGTCTCTAATCTTCTCCTGCACACTGACTCTATAGAGTGGAAATAGCGATCGATAAGACTGAAGACACATTTTGTCTAAAGAAATCACTGGTCTGCAATCTGTTTGTTTTTTTCAGTGTATGTGTGTGTGTGTGTGTGTGTGTGTGTGTGTGGTCTATAAGGGTGACCAAGCCAGAAATCCATTAGGCTTTGCTCTCATCCATTGCCCTGCCTGTTGTTCCACTAGTGCTATATAGAGCACTCACTCACAAAAAACAACGCTCAGAATAACAAAATAAAAACTAAGCTTTGGAATATTAATGATCTTTCAGCCATTACAAACATGCAGCATGGCACTGGCATAAAGGGCCGGGGATCATTTAAAAGGGTGCATAATGGAAAACAGAATTTTTCTTGTTATTTAGAAATAAATGAGGTCAATATACTATGTAGACATAAAACTAGGTCATTTAGAAATTGCTGTCACTATGGTTATGACAACCATGAGCACATCAATACAGGACCACCCACTTTTAAATCGCAGCATTTATTTATTCAGTATTTAACAGCTTGCTCCAATGATTGGCAGCATGAGCTGATGATGATGCTGGCACACAGCCAATCAAAACAGATCCTTAGTGAAGACTCTGTCATTTACAATGGATAAACCAACCTGAAAAATGCAAGGTTTTTAACCTGACTTCAGCTAAACAAGCTAAATGTACAAGAATATTTTCAGATGAAATTTCAGTGGATTTTTTTAGCCAGGCTCATGAATATTTATTAGGTGATTTATTAGGGCTCATGAATATTTATTAGGTGCTATAATGTTTGGTCCCAAAATATAATGATTGCTACAAATATAACATTTATGTCAAATTTAATGACCTCTAAATCTAATCTAATCGAAAGGCTGCTACACTCCAGCTGTTTCGCATTAATACATTGAAAACCCATTCAGATAAGCTTTGTGAATTGTGTAAATGCCAACTGTGGATGTTAAATGGCAGTCTGATGCTTGCTCTCTTTGTTTGCAGGTGTCATTCTTCCTGTTTATTGTGTTTGTGGTGTTCACCATGCTGCCGTTCTCCATGAGGGATGCCGTGATCGCTAGTGTCCTCACTTCGTTTTCCCACACATTAGTGCTTAGCATCTGTCTCTCAAACACCACCGACCACATAGAGGCCCTCGTCTGGCAGGTAAGTGTGTGTGTGCGCATTTTGTTCACTGCAGTTGTGTGGGCTGAGAAAGGAACATCCAGTATCTAATAATAAATGTCTATAGTCTTTGAGCACCTTTAAAATGGCACATGAAACCACAAGAGTTTATCCTATAAACAGCTAGTGTAAACATGAAATATATTTAAGAGTACAAGAGAGAGTGTGTCGGTGGAAGGGGTTTGCTCTTTGGGTTATTGTGATGGTGAGGGCACATTTCCCAAAATCCTTCACTGTCAACAGACAGCCTGAATGTTTCCCTCATCGTTTTTGTACTTGAATGACACATTTTCTTACAAAAATATCTGGCTGGTTCTTCTAGAGCAATTCATCCCAGGAACTTACTGGAGCAGAGCCATTGAGCAGATCCATTGGTTCTGATTGTCATTTTACTTTTGATCAGTATTGAGACTGATGACCAAGAATTGAACTTTATTTACAGAACTTTTTGCACAGAACAATGCAAAATGACATTAGTTTAGATTTGTTTTAAATCCCTAATAGATTGTTTTGCAGTCATAAATGCTTTCTAATAAAAGCCATGCTGTTACTTTCCTAAATGATTAGGCTGTCTCTGATCTCAGATCATTGCATGGTGGATAATAATTAAACTGGGAAACAATACTGCAGTCTTTACATTGACTATGTAATAAAGACAATATCATAGTCATCATTTAGACAGGGAGCAAAAGGTAATACATTTTGTTTTTGGTAATATGAAGTGTAAAGAATGAATCCAATTCGATTCAGATTTCCTGGAATATGACTCAGTCTGATCAGACAGAATGTATTTCAAATTGTTTTTCCCCATGAATCAGCATTGCATATTTACCATCATGTGTACCTTATTGTCTGATAATGTGTCCGCTTTTGCTCACTGTTCCCTCATATGTGAAAACTGTGACACTGTAAACTGTCACGATGTAGAGAACAGTGAATGATTGTTTTTGAGTGTAGTACATGCATGAAGGCAATATATGCCTCTGTCTTATATTCTCTCATGTGCCTCGTGAGTTCAGTACTGCGGTGAGATCTCATGACATACATGAGCAGAGGCAAAATGTCTAGTTTTCTGTGCTCTTTTTCCACACTAACTGCTACTTTTTTTAATGTAAGAGAAAATATGTTGGTGTTGTGCTGATGCTTACATAATTATAGCAACCAAATAGATGGACCGGATATGAACTACACTGTCTGAACAAACTGATCTAATTTCCCCAATTTCAAAATGACAGTGTGAACAGTCAGTTTAGAAAAAGATCAGATTTGTGCATTTCTGCATTTGTAAGCAAAGCCATAGAAAAATGAGGTAGCATCCTACCAACAGCATAGCAGCACCATGACAACCACATGTTAAAATTGGTTCTATGAGTTTTACACAGACAAGCAGCACTTACATTTTCTCCAGAAAACGTAAGTCTAAAGTTGCTGTAACTTGTTGTCATAAAATGTTTTGAGAAAATCATTCTTTGGATTAACAGTCATCTGTAACACTCACATACTTTGGGTCTGATCTCAAAATTATAATTTGCGTTAAACTTCTGGATAAATTAAGATAGCTCAGTATTACCAAATCTGTCCCTGGGTCTGTGGTTTTGTTACCAATAGTAAACATTCAGTCAGGAAGTATGACCATATCTACAGTACCTTGCAAAAGTATTGATACCCCTTAAACTTTTTCACATTTTGTCACCTTACAACCACATACTTAAATGTATTTTATTGATATTTTATGTGAACGCAAAGTAGCAAATAATTGTGAAGTGGAATGAAAATGATATATGGTTTTCACAATTTTAAGCAAATACAAATCTGAAAAGTGTGGCATGCATTTGTATTCAGCCCCCTGTACTCTGATACCCCTAAATAAAATCCAGTGCAATCAATTGCCTTCAGAAGTCACCTAATCAGTTAATAGAGTCCACCTGTGTGTAATTTAGTCTCTGTATAAATACACCTGTGAAGGCCTCAGTGGTTTGTTGGTAAACTGGTAAACCAGTGTTCTGGTGTATGTTAGAGAACACTGGTGGTTTGTTAGGTAAACTGGTAAGCACTTATTCATTGTTGCCTCTTATTGTGATTGAAGTTGCTTCCTTGTCCTCATTTGTAAGTCGCTTTGGATAAAAGCGTCAGCTAAATGTAAA